>JAFVLL020002455.1:0-19408 GCA_021397915.2 Tor tambroides | reverse complement strand
TTGTGTTTAAACAGAAATTACTTATATATATATATATATATATATATATATATATATATATAGTTTATTTCTTTTGATTTTTACTAAAGTCATGTTTTTCACATGTGGCCCCACAGACATTCAGATAAAGAGCAGGTTGATAGATGCCATTATTTCTTACATGAAACATAATATGACAGTGTTTATATCTAGCAAAGATGTTTATTTTGATGGCGTGGACCAGTGAGGACCAATGGAAAATGTTACATAAAAGTCTACATTCTTTTGAGTGATCTAACTAGGATTAATATTCCTAAAATATGGTTGCAAATTCCTTTTGCTCTATTATCACCCTTAACAGTTTACACTATGTGGTGTGCATAGACCTGACAAACAAGCTAAGCACCAATTTAGCTGCCAACTGAAAGTCTCTGAGTGTTTAAGGCAGAAAAGAGGATCTGCATGTCTGTCACCCGAATGGCGCATGACAACTGCTGAGCACAGCTGTGCTCCAAATATATTAGACAAATGCACTTAGCAAAATTGAGTTCAATAGAATAGACAACTAAGAACAATACTAGGCTATATAATTTTTAACCTCGTGTGTTGCATGCAACAATACACATAATGCAGTACTAAACCCCATATGTTCCTTTTATGAGGCAAATCTGTCATACGGAGAAATATATGAAGAAGTCAACAGGTGTAGGAGGAAAATACATCCCTTTAATTTTTTCCCCCCTCCACAGTTTCTTTCTTTTGAATGACAACTTAATACATGTAAAAAAAGAATAAGAAATTCAAGATGCTGTCACCTTGTGTTTTTGTCTTCATAGAAAATAAAAATCAAATATTGATCACACTCTCACGTTTCATTTAAGTGTCATGTACATGAGTCAGAAATAAATTTTAATAACTCGTTAACATCCCATAAGTGTTTCCCTAAGACAGCAATAATATTAAATGGAGCTCAAACGGAGACTGTTTGATTAAGTGATCTGCTTCTCAGTTTTTTTTTTTTTTTTACTGATATCAAGTGTATCCCATTGACTTTCAATAGAGAGCTCAACAATGTTCTGAAACTGCTATCAAGTGTCAAATATAACCGAGAACTCAACTAAAACTCTCTTGTACACTGAAACATCTTAGCAACAATATTGTAAATGAAATGAAGTTAAAATGTATAGCACAAAACACTTTTTATCGTCAAACGGTCGGAGTTTATTTACTATTGCATAAAATATATCAGCAAATATGTGTGACCTTACCTAGTCATTTGTAAATGAACACGAAACAGTTCTCATATATAAAAATATCCCACGAATGGTTTTACTATCCACACTGTCTTCTCATTGATTTTGTTCTCTCCACGTAACGTAATAATATTATTTGATTCCTCTTGTTTGCGGCGTGCGGTAACTCATGTGCTGTTTCTTCTAGGCTTCAAACCCATTTAAACAACACGCAACAGCTAGACACGCCCCCTCTCTTGAAACCGGCCAATCCGATGAGAGAGGGAGAGTTTCACGCGCGGATAAAACAATCTTCCTCTCAGACTGGAGAGCAAGTGAAAAGCGGACCCACAGCGGCTTGCAAATTAAGGCTTGAATCCCCCCAAAGGAAGCCAAAACAAAAGCTTGTGGGTGTTTAAAAGTATGTGGTCTTTCATAAGTATGCATATGTGTCAGCAGAGCTTTCAAACAACCTTTTCACCACAGTGACGTTACAAGTTAGTCACAATGAGCAGACAAACAAGCCGCGTTCGCCTGAGGAGGTAACCATAGCAACGGTATGAATTTTCTCACTGTCTTAAGTTACTTTGACAAAAAACATAAGGTCATAATCTGTTTACAAGTCATAAATATAATCGCAACGTGATTAAAAACGACAGTTGGCGACCCATGGTAGCAACAGTCAGTGTTTGCGCATAAGGAATCTGAAAAATACATTGAAAAAAAAATTGTGTATTTCTCACACTGATCTCAGATATTTAACTACGAGTAATACAGCAAGTGTTAAATAACGAACATTTGAGAGAAACGACCATTTCCTGAAATAAAACAGAATTTAAAGTTTAGCTTGTGGTTTATGGTACGTATTTCTGTTCACAACAAACGTACTATAGGAATCACACATTACATGTTTCATTTATCACAACCTCATTTCTCATCCTCCATATAATTCTTTATAAAGATGTTTTTTTGTTTTTTTTTCAATAAACACATGCTGTATAAAATAACGTGAAATACTGTTGTGGCCTTTAGTCTAGGGATATACCATAGAAAACAGTGAAGTCATACAGTCTAGAAACATGCTATTCTGGGTTTTGCTGTTATGAAATATTATCAACAAATAGCGTAGGATCCATTGTATGCATTTCCACAGCACTATGAATTTATTCAGGCATTGCTTGTCTTCCAGCATTTTATATAATGGCTGTGCATTGTATTGTTGGGAATCAGTAATTCAAGACCATTGTGAAAGATAATTAATGATCATTTATTGTTCAGTCAGAGGAATGTTTCTCCTTCTCTTTATAAGTGGGCCAATGAAAACCAAGCAGTAAGTGTTCCACAGGCCTTTGCCCTTCTTGGCTGCTGCGTGTCACACACTGCTTACTTATCATAACTAATGAGACGTGTTAAACTTTTATTTGTGAAGCTGTTGCAAAGTGCTTATTTTAGTTACTTTCTTGTTCAAGTCTATAAATAATACAGACTATTTATAGGCTAAACGTGGTGCTTTAGCTGTCCGGCCTCTGTTTACCTTTCAGCCTAATTTGAGGCGATGCTTGGACAGCGCTGCATCCAACCACAAGGTGGAGGGCTGGAGACTTCACTTTCTGAGGAAAACCTCCTGGGACCCAGCAATTTTATTCACTGTAGTAGACATATGTTTTTTGTTAATATCTCTGAGACCATACATGCCACTGTTTTGAGTAGTGGTCTGTTTTGAAGAGGACATCCTGAACGTTGTTGTCATGCCAAATTATTGGATGTGGTCAGTGGGATAACATCAGTGTATGGTTTAACAATTTTAAAATATGATTATATATAACAACAGAAATTTAATCAAACAATATTTTATAAGGATTCTCTAAAAAAGAATTTTTTATATACACAAACTGTTTAACATAATATAGCATAACTATTAAAATTTAGATTAAAGTATGATGTCAGTATTTTAGAATTGCTTGGTTGCAGGAGGAGAGGTCTTTTAACAGTCATACATTACACAATGAAATCTAAATACTCATTTATCAACTGTTAGATTGTCCTTAGGAGAATTGGATGCATTCTGTGTAAATATTGAAAATTGCCACTGGGGCTCTGTTTCCAAAAGATTTTATTAGTTGTTTGGACGGAAAGGTTAACCACTCTGCAAAATAAGGTGGAACAGTGTTCTGCACTTACTCAGCTAATGCCAAAGAGACACACTGACTGACCACAGTTTGGTCCGGTTAATGTCACTGTCATTATAATTGATCCATTGCCTCTTATGTAGGTTGAAGGTTTGGGTTCATAATTCAATCAAGGAGCTCCTTTTTTACATCTCGGGATATCAAAGAACCTTCAAGGTCATAGAAGAAGAGTCTGTAATGTCCATCAAATCTGTGACATTAGTGATAAGGTGGTATAAAGTGATACTGAGTTTGTGCAAGGCTGCTTAATGCCACATTGATATACATAAATAAATAAAATACTAATTAAACAAAACTTTTATATTATTTTGAATTTAGTGCTCTAATTGGATTCTCATCAAAGCCAAAGTGCCTACAGGGCTTTAATGTGATTTTCCAGTACTAGTCCAGGATACTGTCTGTGTTAGAAGGGCCTTTTAAGATCTTCCAGCTAACTGACAGCACACCTTTATGTCTAAATCTAACTATAAGTGTGCTGTTTCTTACAATAATGATGCCCTTTGAAGATGCCCGATTTCAAAGTGTTATAGCAGAGTCAGGATGTATCAAGTCTACAGTTATAGCTCGTGTTCTTGGACAGGACTGCTGGTGGATGCTTTTTCTGCCTCAAGACCATTCCCATTAACCAATTCCACAGCTGCTGTTGGAGAACTTATGTGGAGTGGTTTGTGTTTTGGCTGTTGAGAGTACTTCTTTAGGTCATACTCCTCTGCGCTTAATTCTGGGACCAGGACTTTAACTCTGTGGTTGAACAGGGCGTAGTCCACTCTGTAGTTCCTGCGGGTGACCCTGATCATCTCCTGAAAGTGCTGGCCCCACAGAATCTCACTTGGAGTGTAGGATGTGCGTGTCTGATGAAGGATGCCTGTGCAGTCATCTGTATAGGTGAAAGAGACCACCAGCTCAAAGTTCTCCTTCCTCAGGTCCTTCAAGCTCACCTTGTATAGAGGACTGCCAGGGGTGATTTTATGAACTATGGTTGTTGGGGTGGCCAGGATGATGTTGTTCTCTTCAATGTTGAGGTCTTTGTATGTAACATTTACTTTTCCTGTGCTATGTGCCAGGTGCCGTACCAGCTGTGCATGAGCTGTACCTTCGACCATGTGGTTCCTTCGGAAGTCCCCGACCCGCCACGACAGGCATAGGTGACCGTCACATAAGCTGATCACCGCACAGTTGCTGAATCCAACAGTTTGGGCTCTCTTACGGGCAGATGCCATCTTGGCGACTGCGATGCCGATGACAAAAGTGTCAATGAAGACACTGATGACATCTTGGATGGTAACTATGATGATGGCGATCATGCAGTTCTCAGACATCCCCCGAAAGCCATAACCAATGGTGGTCTGGGTCTCTAATGAGAATAGAAAAGCAGCTGTAAAACTTCGAACCTCATAAACACATGGCTCGTTGTTGGGGTCTTTCATATCGCCGTGGGTCAATGCAATGATCCAGAACAAAATTCCAAAAAAGAGCCATGATAAAATGTAGGAGAGGGCAAATGTCAAGAACATGACCCTCCAGCGGATCTCCACCAAGGTGGTGAAGATGTCAGTGATCCAGAGAAGCCACTCCTCTGGAACGTGGTGCACAACCATGTTACAGCTCCCATCTTTTTTCACGTATCTTTTCTTCTTGGAGTAATAGTCGTCGTCTGTAAGCACACTGGGATTTTCGTCACTGCACTTCACTCCGGAATACTGTACTGTGCCCGAGTTCATGCTGCCTCAGTCTAGAGAATAGAGAAATGTGTAGTCAGATTCACAGGTACCCGTAATACTGCACTTTATATACATACAAATATACACTGCTGTATCCTGAATAGACAAACAGATTTTAACATCCATGCCAAAAAAATAGTAATGATAGTGATTCTTGAACCAGTTTCATTTACAGCCAACTTGAGGGACTAGATGTCTACACAGTTATAGAACAGGTTTGACAGATGCCGATTAAATTATTTTTGTGGCTGACCAGAGAAATGGTGAGCAATAAACCCTTTTTTTGTCATAAGATCATGAGAAAACAACTTTTGTTATGCTGAAAAATAAATAAATAAATAAATAAATCATGGCCCTTCAGGGCATCCATTAATCTTATCCCAAACGATAAATCAATATACAAGGACATTAAGGATATTGACAGAAATCTTAATGATGCCTTTGGAGGATATGTCGTAGATGTATGATAAGTCGTACAGTGCTTACACAAAACACAGTTACAAAAACACATGGTTTAATGGTTGCTGGGTGCACTTGGTGAACTATATCTTTGCAGAGTTTTATTTACGCTAAACACATCTTTGTTTGTAACAGTAACTGTTATGGTGGCATCTGTATTGTAATGTTGTATTCCATGTATGTTCAGGGAAATCCTAGTTGTGTATGCAACTGACAATTCAAGGGATTTTGGTTGTATACGTAGGTATTTAGATATATTTTGTGAAAGAACTTTTTTTTTAATATATTTTGTGAAAGAACTTATTTTTTCAAGTGGCTTAATAAGAATGGCTTTTTTGTTTGTTTTGGTTTATCAGTAAACACTGCATCAGATTGTCTTGTAAAATGTGGCTTGAATTGGTTGTTTTTGTTGATATAAGAAGTAAAACGTCTTACTCGCAGTGTGGTATTGTGTTTTAGTACATTGCTGCTAAATGTAGTAATTGCGAACCTTTACGAGAACATATTTTGTGAACACCACCATACTTTGTCTCTTGGTCATAAGCGCTACGGGTTGTGTTAGGGCCAACTTTAAGGCTGTTTTAGGCTGGGTGGTGATGTGTGGAACAAGAAAAGGGTTGTGGTCAGTGGCTTGGCCATTTTATGGAGATGACTTAACACAAGCTTAACTTGGGGACACCATATGGAATACTGGACCAGAACAGAGACCGGATCTTTTGACATAATCCACAATGTGCCCTGCTTAAGATTCTAAAGTCCAGGTGTGAGAAGGAGAAGGAAAAGAAAGAATCTCATCAAGGAGATAAAATCTGGCTTTACGGCTTTGACCTGGTGGTAAATACATACTACATCCATGCAGTTCTGTAGGACAGCATGCCTTTCCCTCTCATCTCAAGTCAAGACGTGTTACTCTATATTTTCCCTGTTATGAAATACTAGCTATAACTTATTAAAATGCTTGCACAGAATTTAGTTATGCAAACAGATGTCCTGGAACAGGTCTAGACACTTCTTGGCCCATGTATAACGGTAGACCGTTCTGTCTGTTTTTGAACATCATTTGTGTCAACACTAAACAAACACCAAGTTGTGGACTTTCCCCTCTTGATCAGGATGATGTACAGGCTTTTGTTTGCGAACACCCATGCATATAAAACGCACACATTACATTTATGAATGAGAGGCAGTGTAAATACATATTTGCTGGTAATGATGACCAAACTAACTTTGCCCATGGTAAAAAAAAAAAACAACAAAAAAAAACACAACCACATGCTTTCTCATTCGCTTTCTTACAGACACTCTTGCACGCTTAACCACATAGACACACAAAAATTATGAAATTTTCCACACCACCATAATAGGAAAATCTGTGTTTAACATGGGACAGATTACAAACAGATACTTATAATTACTTCTCACGCACTTCATGTTCTGTGTCTTAGCATGAATTCCTGGCGTCTTTGATTTAAATGTGTCCCTGTCCTTTATCAAAGGATTTACTTCCAGCTGAGTACTGGAAACGTAGCCTCCATCCAAATGAACACCACATAAATGGAGTGTTTTTCAGTGTTAAGGGAACACACTATTTTAGATGAGGAATTCAGTTTCCATTGTCACTTTCCTGTGTGGTGTGTACATTTCCAAGTATAAAACAAATGAATGAAATGCTGGGATGTTCCCTTGAAAGAATTGTTGTCTGGGGGCCATGTGACCTTCAACTCAACCGGTACTGGCTTCTGCATTTTCTTGCTGCTCTTTAATTTTCATTTACTGTCAGTGAAAAAAATCTTGCCGATCAATGGAATTAACTCTGTTACTTGTCTATGGACACTAACCCACGAAGAGGCCATACTGTGGAAATAATAGAAAGAAAAAGAAAGAAAGAAAGAAAGAAATAAGGAAGGAAGGAGAAGAGAGAGAGATTGTTCTATATTTTTTCCAGTGGCTGATTTTTTGTCAGAACTCTATTCATGTGTTTCATCAGAATCTTTGTCGGATGTTGGTTTGACTGGTACGTTTTGGCTTCCCAGTTCTATTTTAAGATGGCAATCTGGGAATGTTTATCATTGGTAATTCTTTTTTTTTTTTTTCAGAGTTCCCTTTGCCCAGTGTCAATACAGTTTATCATAATAGATTGGTTGCCTGGAGATGCAAACCTCATTGCAACAAACCATTGTGATCTTTCCAGTTTGTGGGATTCTTAGAAATGTAACCGCATTGTGTAGCAGTTGTGCATAGAGAAATCTAATATCTTCAATTCTCGGCTGCCTTTTTTAGTTCCTGTCTCTTGATAAGTTTGGCTTTGGTTGCTGAGTAATTCTTACATGTGCTTGTATGTAATTTACTGTAAGTACTGGGTGTAATTGAAATCTCGTGCTGTTCATTCATAATTAGATGTGATGTCTCCACTAATTTTGTAATTTGCTACTGTGAAGCTTTCAGAAAGACTCTTCAGAAAGAGATTCTTCAGGAGTATAGAAATTTAAATTTAAAATGACATTAAATAATTTCAAATTTAATGCATTTTGCATGTTATTCAAAACACAAAATAATCTTTGTGTTATTATATCAAAATGTAAGAATGTGCTTTGCCTCAGAAACAACTTTCCTTTTCAGCTGATGTCACCAGTACCTCTTATTTCAATCCTTGACCTCCAACCACCTCCATTCTGGTATGCACTGTAACACTCACTTTTCATGATATAATCAGTTCCTGATGGATAATATAAAGTCTTGCCCTACAACTTTTGTCTTGCTGAATATCCACTTACACTCACAAATACTTTAGATTACGGAAGTACAATGGGTTTTGTATGGCGCTTCACATTGCCAACGTTCAGCTTTTAAGTTTTAAGAAGGTCTGGAAATCTGCTTAGCTGTTCATCATTTAAACTGATTTGTTTTCTGTCAGACACATATGGTTCCAACTAATATTTACGTTTTGGTCAAATTGACTCCTCCAAAATGTATACATTTTGGTACGTTTCTCTCACACAATGCTATGATATGACTTCAGAAAATGTGGAATATAGTGCTTGTATAGACTACTTTTATGATGCTTCTATGGTGTTTTTGCATCCTTTTGAAGTTCTAAAGCTTCAGAATTTCTCTGTTTGTGTTTCACAATTGTAGGAAAGTCATATGGGTTCAGACCAACACGAGGATAAGTAAATAACCACAGAATGTTCATCTTTGGTAAAGTATTCCTTAAATGATCTTAAATGTTCTTCAGAAAGCATTTGCTGATTTCCACACTGATAAGGCTTTGTTTTCTTACTGCAGGGTGAGTGGGCTCAGCCAGGATAGCAAGAAACTGTTATCTGGGTGGAGTCCCTTGCTTTCTCCATTAACTGTTAAAGGAAGCATCTCTGAACTGCAACACCCTGAGAAGGTAAATGAAAAGGGAATAGAAGCTTCCCATTGGGAGAACCTTTGGCAGTAGACTAATCTTTTACAGCCAAACCACTGTAAGCATCTTCTCCACTTATTGCTACCCCCACCCAGCCATACTGGGCTGCAGGTTCCACTAAGCTTACTGGCTGAACTGGTGTCCATTTCCTCTGGACACAGAGCCATGCATGTTTTTGCCAGATTATGGATTGATATTTCTGTAATCATGTGAAATAGTCAAAGTATCATCCAATTATCTTCTCTCGTGAATCGTTGGATACAAACAGAAGAGGCCCTGTGGTTTTGTCTCCAATATTTGTGTGAAAAAACAATGCAGATTGCCTTATGTTAATGCAATTGTAAATGTGCAAACTGAATTTCCACTATTTATGTACTATTATAGTTATTGCTTCAGTCCTTAAATGTGTAATTTCTGTGCATCATCCTACCAGTGGTTACTTATAGTTTTCTCAGCATATTAAATATTTTAACATTTCACAGTGTCATTTTGCAGTCTTGCTCCAAAAAAAAGACATTTAGTGGCCATTGTGCATGTGTGACCACCAAAACTTAAATTTATGATTCAGTGGACATTTACCCAAACTGTTAACAATAAAGGATTGATTGTGTTGAGCGGTTTATTTGATAGTAAACTTGAAAGCATGACTACTGACCTGTGAGTTTTACAGTCTGTTTTTAGCCCATGTTGTGATGTTTAGAGCAATAGATTGGCTCACAAAGCAGTCTCTGTATCATGAACATTCCAAATTACACATATCATCAATTCCCGTCATGCCCAATATTTTTTAATGACAATCAACGTGCATAAACCCTGTACTGTGTCCCACAAAGAATGTTTGTCAAGATATTTACAATGGCCTCTTCAGATAGCTCAATTAGAACTGACTCTGGGGTGATTTTTCACAGTTTAGGGCCCTAAAATAGTTCACCTCAAACATTTTGTTGTCATGAGCCCAACCTCATGTCCTAACCTGCATGACTTTCTTTCTTCTGCAGAAATTAAAAGGAAAAATTCTGAAGAATGCCCTGGTTAATTTTCTCATTTTAAGCTTGAAAGCTTAAGTCCCTGTTCAGTTTAATTGCATTCATTGGTCATGCCATGACACGAGGGTGAGTAAATGATGACATACAGTACTTTTCATTTTTAGGTGAACTTTCCCTTTAATTTACAGTCACATAATTTCATATAGTGATGAATCAAGTCTGGTTAAGTTCCTGAGGAAACAAAACCAGCTTCTCAAAAACTGCATCTTGTGCTTGCAGATATATAACATTTTATTATAACATTTTCTCAATTTACTGTACAGGCAACTTTTTGTGTCAAACTCTGTGAATGGAAAGTCACAAAGGTTTAAAGAAAATGCATACTAAATTCTGCTCTGTCCTTCAGACAACTCTCTCTCAAGACAAACACTGGTACCAGATCATGTGGTCAGATAAAGAATGCCAGTGTTTTATCAAATCATTGTGGCACAAGTAAGCACTAAGTGTCTTTGAAAGCTAAACATGCCCCTTCTTTGCTATGTTTATTGTTTTGACCTGACCGACACAGTAATTCAGAGATAAATTTCATTGTGTACTAAATAGTGAAATGCTGCCTGCATCAATGATAGTGTCTCTGGTCTGCAAACTATTTTTGACTGTCAGGGAGCACATTGCTCTGGGTTTGGATGGATCGTTATAAACCCATTCAATATCATCGCTGAAGGATACTAGTTTGTTCTGAAATGCGACTGGATGTGTTCATACTGTATTGTCTTCTAAATGGATGGTTGTGTCTTTTACTCCTTTCAGATTGATTCTTTCACTCACGATCAGCTAAAAGGGAAGGTGGTATGCATAAACTGCTCATGTGGGACATATGGCAATGTTCTGAATGTCAAAGTCCCAGTACAGCTTACCTCTGCTATGTTTCCTGCACTGCTCGAGGGCTTTACAAGACCATTACATGCCCACTTAAAGCAAATAACGTCCATGCAGATACACAGTGTTCAGTCGCACGAAACCACCCGGTATGTGGGGAGCAGAACTTCTTTGCCCTAGGCCCTGTCTCACCAATAATGACCTTCAATTTCTTGGTTCCCAGGAAGTTATAGGCACTTTATTTGGCTAATGTTTTACCCGTTCCATCACAAGCTCCTGTGGATCAGAGCACCAGGCTGTGTTGAGCAAAGTTTAATGTTACGCAAAGCTTTTAATCTGTGCAAAGATCTTGGAAGATGGCACGTGCAGGTTAAAGGTGTGGTACATTTTGTTTTATTGAAATTTTTTTTTCGCAGTCATGTTAGTTAAATCACAGAGATTAAAGAGGAATTGAGATGAGGACTAAGCTGTCACCTTGTAAGGACTTTTCCGCATTACAGTACGCTTAAAGTGCTACTTTGTTACTAACATGAGTACTATGTTAGCCAAGCTCCGTTAATCTTTGCCCCGAAGCACACATCGAAAACAGAGATGTTGACATTTTTAATGTCCCTGGAATACGTGACAACAGCACTTTGTAAGTTTAAGATTAATAGAAACAAATTAGCATGAAATATTTATGCAACATTGAGTTTTGTGCTGTGTCAGCTGTTTGGAGGTTCCAAGAAAATTACCTAAGACAGTATATACAAGTTGAGCAGCGTGCATTATCGCTTGTAACAAATTCTTAATGGCTCAATTCATACATCACTAATTATGTTAGACAAATAATAATTGTGGTTAATTTATAACGTGTAAATCTATTTTTAAATATGAAACGCAGTAGATGGAAAAAAATACTTTTATCAGTTTTTTAAAAAAAAAAAGCCGTCTGTTTTTGTACGAGTGGGTCATTTGAGTCCATTGTTTTCTTAGATTACAGCATGTTCTCTCAGACACCTTTTGCGCTCATTTAAAGCTTGAGACTTGTCCTCCCTAAAGCAGCTCGAGTGTCACCCATATCCTGACTCAGCCCTTCCTCTAACGCCTTAAAAACTTAGCAAAATAGGTTTATCGCTTCTCACATGCCTCTTTTCTGATCTGTGTCTGACAGCAACAGGAAACAAGGAATAGCATTCACTTTTGGGGGGAGGACTTGGGAGGCGGATGACTGATCTTTAGGACTAGACTCAAATTATTGTCCACCCTGTGTCCTTTGAAAAACCACCCATGCAAACTTAACACAGAAGACTCTGGATCTGCCTAATTTAGGTTTACAATAATTTTAACTCAAGTAATTTGTCATGATCTACATGCATTGTTCTTACAAATACTGTTATTTCTTCTGGCAGGTCAGCTGTGATTTGCCATTTCTGGTGAATAAATAAACAGACTGAGAATGTGGATGGTGCCTACCTGCTCTGTGTCTGTTGCTGTTGCTGTGAAAGTGTAGCGTGCTTTGAAGTTTCCACCTGAGTGCAGGACTACACACAAACTACACTGGCTGTAGAGGCTGGAAGTGTGTGTGATAGAGAACCAGCCCACTTGTACCTATACTTGAGAGAAAATTAACATGCGCTCTTTGAGTGTGTGACAAGATTAAAGCCATAGCGACAATGTCTGTCAAGTGATTTCTTTGAGTGCTTAAGACGTTTTAAATCAAATAATGATACATTTATGTGTGTTTATCACGTTAACACATGATAACTTCAGCATTCTCTTGTACTGTCAGGATAGACAGAGATTTCTGAAATTCTAAACAAATTTAATAATTATATATGCCTAATCAAAAAGTCAAGTTCTTTTAAGTTCTTTTAAGCAAAAATTCTAAAGGGCCATTCACATCAAGCATGATAACTATTATCAAGGATAATTACAATTTATATGATAACTATAAATTGTAAAGTTTTAATAAACATTCTAATTCTATGAGAATGCAGATGTCCACACCACAGCTATAACGATGACACAGAGGAACAATATCCTTGAAAACACTTTCAGATGTATTTTTTTTTTCACAGCTGGTGAACAATAAAAACATTGACAGCCAATCAGAATCCGTCCAACTTTAGAGAGCTTGAGCATTTAGGCCCAGTTTCACAGACAGGGCTTAGACTAAGCCAGGATTAGGCCATAGTTCAATTAGGACATTTAAGTAATTTTTATTAGCATGCCTTAGAAAAAACATTACCGGGGTGCATCTTGTGACAAAACAAAGGCACTGATATATTTTAAGATCAATCAGTGCAAGTTTATTTCATTTAACACAGCTCAGACTTACCCTTTAGTCTGGGACTAGGCTTAAGCCTTGTCTGTGAAACCGGGGGTTAGAGTGGCAGATGACATAATTGTAGCATGTGGTTATAATAAACAAGACGTTATCGTCTATTGGTGTGGGTGCTAATATAGTTATTATAATTATTATTCTTTGTGTGAATGGGGCTTAATTCATGGGCTATGTTTGGCTAGGGATTGTTAGCAAAATGGATTACTTATATTTTAGTCTGTTCCTCATATATCTATCATATTGCTTGAGCGGTTGTGAGAACTAATTTTATGGTTCTTTTTTGCTGTATGAATAATCATACGCTTTTTGTTGTGTGTTAAAGAGCACTGTAAACATTGCGCAAAATATAGAAGAACAAAATCATGAATGACATGAGGGTGAGTAACTTCTGACAATTTTTTGGGTGAACTGTTCCTTTAAGTCCAATGTAAACATACGTGTCAGTACAAACAATCAACTCATATTTTTGATTTGGGTACGTACAAAAATAAAACCTTAAAGTAAAATAAAACCTGCTCCCAGGAGTGAGGACATGTTGTCACAGTAAACACTGACAGCATGTACCTGAAAACTGCTTTAAAGCCACTCAAAAACTATAAGCAACTCAGAAAGAGAGAGTATGAAAAATCCTCGACTTAGAGGAATATTGTTCATCTGTCAAGTGCTCTGATAAAGTGTAAAGAGTTTACAGATATGGAGGAGAGTAAACTTTATCTCTCCTGTTCTCTCAAAAACACCTCAAAACGAGACAGAAGGGTCTCTCAGAAGGGACTTTCTTGCTTGAGCTTGAGAAAAAAATAGGTTAGCTTGACTTATAAACAGTTTGGACAGGTTGCTGCTGTTGTGTGCCTACAGGCACACTTAATGAAATGGAAACAGGAGATTACTGTTCAGCCAACATGCTGGCACAAATAAAAATGATCTATAAATGATCAATGGTCTAATTAGAAATTTACATGTACTGTAGATGTGTAGATTCTCAATAAGGTGTTTTCTTTCAAAAATGTTCTTAGATTCAGTTATTAAAGTTGTTTTTCAGAGTATACAGTATAGATAACAGATGATTGA
This sequence comes from Tor tambroides, assembly GCA_021397915.2. Lineage (NCBI taxonomy): Eukaryota > Metazoa > Chordata > Actinopteri > Cypriniformes > Cyprinidae > Tor > Tor tambroides. The sequence continues at coordinate 5,157 of JAFVLL020002455.1, read as the reverse complement.
AAGAGGTAATTTACCCAAAAATGACAGTTTTATGACCTCTCATAGTTCATGCTTCTTTACATACTTCTACAGATTGCAAAAGTACGGTTAATTAATGGTTACCAAGGGCTGTAGAGCTTCAGAAATAACAAAAAAGCAGCATCAAAGGAAGGGATTTGAGTTATGCACTATATTCCAAATCTTCTCAAACCATACAGTAGCTTTATGCAAGACTGAAATGATGATTGGCATCCGTGACGTCAGTATTTGAGATATGTTTGAGACAATATTAGGGTAAGTAAATGATGACGAGGAAATTTCATTTTTGTCTGTAAATGATTTCTGTATCGCCAGTTCTCTGTTACAGTCTTTAGTTAACCATTAATCTTAAAGTTAGGTGAGTCATTCAGTAGTTCAATGGCATCGTATGGGTCCTCGTGTATTCTGCAGATTCATTTACTTTGATGTGGTCTCTTAGTGTTACATTCATCTTGAGATGACTTCAGTAGGTGTAATATTTATCAAAAAAAAAATCTCAAAGAATCTCAAAGTAAATTTATATATCAAATGTTTAACTTTCTAATGATGTATCTGACAAAATGTTCTTCCGATATGTAACAACATTACTGTTCAAAAGTATGTTTTTTGAAAGAAGTCTATTATGCTCACCAAGGCTCCATTTATTTAATCAAAAATACAGTAAGACTGTAGTATTGTGAAATGTGAAGGTTTTCTAATCTAATATATATTAAAATGTTATATATTCCTAGGGATCCTGGGGCCCTTGTACATATAATTGCTTTGGGCCCCTCTTGGCTGAAACCGCGTTCCAGAACCCTCCTTACCCTAACCTTAACACTGTCTATGCTGGTACTTTTTTCAATTTAATGTGTCCTTGCTGAAAAGTGACCCCAGCTGACCCCAAACTTGAACAGCATTGTACAGTGAACATGAAAGGACAGTGTACTTCTGTAATGTGAGGCGCAACATTCAATAAGAAAAATTGAATTAAAAATATACCTGAGAGACTCTTAAACAATGTCTTTTGCCACTTCTACTTTAACTGCAGATCTTTTCTGTTTTACACAGTAGGCTGAATTGTCATTAAGGTCCTAGATGTGCACATGCTTTCAATGAAACAAAATTGAGTTAGCCCAATAATTTGTGAGTTTCCCTGGCTTTATGTTTCCCCTTCTGACCCCAGACACAAAGCAGCCCCTGTTGGTGTTAATCAAGCCTTTTAACTTTGCTTAATCAGTTAACATGTTGCTAACCTTACAGCTTGATACCCTAAAAAGCATAAAAATGCATACACTACTGTTCAGAAGTTTGGGGTAAATCAAGTGTTCAGTACATGTCACGGTTAGTTTTTATCCCATCAAAGTGCATTTGAACCTGACACTGTACAATAGTTTTCTGTGATGTTTGCTCTGTGACCATGGTACGCAGTAATGATATGGTGCTTGTCTCATTCTCCTAAGGTCTTTAAATGCCTGTGCGTGCGTATGAGTAAGTGTGTGCATGTCTGTCGATCTATTCAAGGTATTTGGTGTCCAATGGTTCAGAAAGCATCCCCCGTTTAAATGTATTCCTTCAAGCAAAGCAGCAAACAAACAAACAAACAAACAAATGATTGTACCACTGCAGGGACCCTGTGGGCCACCCTGTCTACAGAACACTCTGGTGGTGTGAGTCCTGGTTCACTGTGGGTCATTAGCTTGTCTCACATGTGAACTATTAAGAGAAACACAGATGACCTGAAACAGACTTATTTATGCCTGTGCTTCTAGAGAAGGACCTTACATAATTCCTAGAGCAGCAGTCCAAGTAGGCTAATGTTTTCATTCAGATTTCAAATGACACCATCCAAATAAGTTGTAAATGTTTGTGAATGTTCTGTGAAAATAAACCCAAAGTTGTGGCTTTTTGTTTTTTTCAGGTCTTTCCATTAAGCGGGTATTGGGGTAGTTCACCCAGAAATGAAAATTCTCATTTACTCACTCTTATTCCCTTGTTTTTGCAATGAATGAAGATGAAAGCTTTCCAAGCTTCAAAAAGGACACAGAAGCACCAAAAGCGGTCCATGCAGGTACTTCTCACTAAATGCCAGGTTTTCTGAAGTCATAAGAGAACTTTATGTGTGAAACAGACCAAAATTGTGCCCTGTTTCCCAAAACAAGAAAACGGCAGTTAACAGTTAGCTGTTACCTGCTGCAGCTGTATTTTTTAGTCACAGAACTGAATTTGAGAACCGAATCAGTGATTGAATTATTCTGTCTGGTTTTGTGAACTAGATCATCCGATTCATCGATAAGATCTAACTCATAGAACTTGTTTCTTGTTTGTATTGGTTTTGAATGACATTAGGAGGAGTAAATAATGATGGCATTTTCACCTTTTTTGTTGAATTTTGTTGATTTTAAAAGTATGTCCCTCAACATCAATTCCAGGCGGCAAATATCAAAGAAGTTAATTTATGACATTGGTATATGCCGTCTTTGTATCTGGCTGTGGACTTGTCTAGGCCTGTCTCTTCCATTTGGAGTCACACATTTGTATCTCAGTTTCATAAGCGTTCTCATGTCAGTGGCGATGAGGCTGTATATTGATGCTAATCTGAAATAGCCACTTTCTCTGCCCTTTTTCACCCAACCTCAGCCCTGCCCCGACCGCTTGGCTCCACACGCATGTTTCCATCTCAGACCTGCTTTTTCCATGTTATATTTCAGATTTAGCCCTTTCGCTCACTATGTTCTATCTTTCCTTCTGTCTTTTATTCTCTCATTCCTCTGCTGAAATCCACATGATTATGTTTCCTGGTGACTGAGTTAAATGGCTCCAGGACAACAGAGAGACTGAAAGGTCTTCATAAAGATATCATTAGCCTGTCAGACATTTTTGCCTCTGTATTTTAGATTCCCCTCCAATCCAACAGAACCTCATGGCTATGGTCACGTATTGACCTGTTGTCAAGACAAGTATTCTTAACTTTGGTCTTGACTTGTATAAATATTTTTAAAGTCTATGATAAAGTGAAACTGGGACACTTTATCACTCGCTTTTCATATAAAATAAACAAATCTGCCGTTTGTGGGCAAAACAGTGATGTGGGTTCACTCCGTGTTGTATATAGCCTACTTCTTCATTTTTAAGAAAGATATGTAGCACATTACACACACTTTTGTGAACCCTGTTATCTATTTGCATACCTCTCACCCATTAAAGCCTGCTCTGGTTACCCGTTGTGTCTCCAGTTGGCACTAATGACTCATAGAACCTTGAAAAAATGTTTCTATAATGGCCTTGTCCCAAATACTGACGTGCTCCTGCGGACTTTTGATAGCGTCCACTTACCTGCTTTCACCAAATCGTTTTCTAGGGGAACATAACCTAATTAATATACATGAACCAGGCTGATAAATTAAAATTTTAGTCCTTTTCAGGTTGTTTCTATGTCACATTTTTGTATTACTGTAGCCTAAAAAGATTGCAAATGCATCTGACAATAGGACATGCTCATAGTCAAAGTTATATTAATAGTGATGTTAGTAGTTGCATGAGGCTGATGAATCTATTAATATTTATGGAATGCAATCATGTCATTCATTTCTTTTGTGCTTTTGAGTGTTTCTGTGTACTTATTTGTCATAACTCGTAGTGATGCTCATGTTGTGATAATTATAGTAAATGAATGTTTTTTCTCTGACCATATTTTTATAACAAAATGATGTGATTTGTTTTCACCAATATTTTGTTCACTTTTCTCAGCTGCTGTAGTTCTATTCATCTTGACAGTTTAATGTCAGATTAATTCAACTCATTAAAGTAAATTACATATAAATGTACACTTAATTGGATTACATGGTCAATAATTCAAGCAGAGCCACAAACTCTAATATCTTGTTCTTTCTTGTTTATTTTATTCTGTTTTATTTTGACAGTAATGTGCTTTGCAAAGCTTTAGTAAATAAGGCAGGAGTTTGTTTTGTAGAAATGTTTTCAGTCTAGATAATGTGACAGTTTTATGTCCTCTCTCACTACTATACCCTTAAAACATCTTAAAGACCAAATCAGAAAAGAAAAAGTGTATATCATATTTAAAAAAATTTGTGTGTAGCACTCAGTATGGCACCTGCAGCAGTTCCAGTAGTAAAAATCCCATTTATTTTCTCCATAGAGAAATAGATTTCTAGCAAAATGGGGGTAGTTGTAGCCTAATAGATAGAGAATCGGACTTGTAACCCGAAGGTCGCGGGTTCGAGTCTCAGGTCCGGCAGGGATTGTAGGTGGGGGGAGTGAATATCCAGCTCTCCACCCTCAATACCACAACTGAGATGAGACTCTTGAAGGCACCGAATCCCCAACTGCTCACCGGGCGCCGCAGCATTGGCTGCCCACTGCTCCGGGGGTGTGTTCACGGTGTGCACGTTTGTTCACTACTCACTGCTGTGTGTGTGCACTTGGATGGGTTAAATGCAGAGCACAAATTCCAAGTATGGGACACCATACTTGGCCACACGTCACGTCCTTTCCTTCCTTCCTTTCAATACATCATAGGCTGTAAACCTTTCAAAAATAAAACTACTGAGATTCAGTGTAGTTAAAGAATATGTGAAATTACCAGTGAAGTATTACAACACCCAAAATCCTGAAGTGAGATTCAATCAATGCAGTCAGTATTCATTATGCAAGTTAGATAGGCTTAGAACTCATTGAAGTTTTTAAGTGTTGTTTTAATAAGCGGACATGGAAACACTGGCCACTAGCGCTAATAAATGGCCTAGCAAAAATGATGATCGCTTTCAAACAGGTTCTCCAAACACTCGGTCAGTCAAACAGATACCAGTGATGCTGTTGAGCTGGATGGGAAGCTCAAGCAAACAGCGGAGTTATTTGGAAGAGCCACAGTGTTTACACTTTTCTGGGGAAATCATTCAACTAATGGCTCACTTATAACTGTGTCTGGATATTATACTGGGATATTTTTATACTCTTTAGATTTAATGTCTTTGGAGAAAATGAAAGGGGAAAAAATACTTCTGGAACCCAGGCTGCTGAAAAAAATGAATGGTCACTGTTATGTTCTATTGTCATTATATAATATTTTTCTCCATGGTGAAAATATGACGGACCGATGATTCAAACTGTGCATACAGTTTGATGCATGTCCATGGAATT
>JAFVLL020002454.1:28168-59440 GCA_021397915.2 Tor tambroides | reverse complement strand
CTGCTGTAACTACAGTGCGTTTGACCGTCTGCTCTGGTGCTAAAGTTAATTTCAGCCGCTGATTCACTTTAGTGAGAATTCCAGCCCATTACCGCGGCAAACAATGGCTGCTAACAGCGAAAGAACGTCTGTTTCCATGGCTACGGCTGCAGACTCGCGCAGACCCCCGTGTGCTCTGAGCATGCCATGCACTGATGGAGCACAAATCAGTAGGTGCTGACTTCACCGTGACACCGGCTCCGGCTTTGATCTCCAGGAGAAATCATGAATTAGATCTCCTCAACATCACTGCTGTTTCTCACAGACTGAACTAAAACACACCCGCTGCATGCTGCTCGATGCAACACTCGCATACTGCACCGTATGCACTATATATACTGACTACTACTTCTTTACATAGCATGTGTAACAGTATGCAAAGAGAAAAGTTTCAAAATGTAAAAATAGAATGTAAAACGCTTTTTCAGGTAAATTTTGATTTTTTTTTATGGTCAATCATTGTGGAATGGAGCAGCATTGGACTTATTTGTGCATTTATCCATAAATTCAAAGTTTTTTCAATTGACAGATGCTGTGTTTCTCTTACTGGAATCTGAGGGTGCAAAAAAATCGAAATACTGAGAAAATCGCCTTTAAAGTTGTCCAAATGAAGGTCTTAGCAATGCATATTACTAATCAAAAATGAAGTTTTGAAATATTTACAGTAGGAAATTTACAAAATATCTTCACGAAACATGATCTTTACTTAATATCCTAATGATTTTTGGCATAAAAGAAAAATGGATCATTTTGACCCATACAATGTATTTTTGGCTATTGCTACAAATATACCCCAGCGACTTAAGACTGCTTTTGTGCTCCAGGGTCACAAATAATATAAAAATAAAATAAAAACAAACAAGTAGAATAAAATGAAAAAGAATTAAAATAAAATAAATTATAAAAATAATTACTAATTTATAATAATAAATTAAATTATTGAATTAAGTCAAATTAAATTATTAAAATAAACTCTCACTTCAATGGCTTTTGTATCTTAGTTTTGGGTTAATCAGGTTTAGTCTGAAAAGAAAAAAATCAAAAGTTACTGAAGTGTCCTATTGTGCACATCTGACTAAATCAACTAGATAAATTAGTAATTAAAATAAAAAAAGTAATTTTTTTTACCATTTTTCATTGTATACTACAGACACCCAGTTTATCAGTGAAGCTGCAAGTTAAATAACACACCTTTAGTTGACAGATGCCCTGTTTCCATTTCTTCTGAGTAAAAATAAAATAAAATGAATTAAAATTAAATAAAAAAATCAACAACTATATTTATTCATTTCACTTGAAGAATTTTAGGACAAACATAAACATAATTGAAAACAAGGTCTTCTGAACTATGAAAGAGCTTTTTGAACAATAAAACTCAACCCAACGATGATGAACGCTGCTTGTCTGCTAGAGGAATGTAACACTGTTAACAGTTTACCATGAGAGCCACGTTACCCTTAAACCTGATGGGAAACAGATCGATACTTGTTCTCTAAGCAGCTGTGGTTCTCATGCCTCGCTGCCTCAAATCAAACCACAATTTATTTATTTATTTTTTAAGGGTGGCCCATGGGAGAGATCTGCCTGCCAATCATTTGAAATGTGTGGAGCATGTGGGACTGATATGTGCATTTATCCTCTGGATTCAAACCTTCACAGCTTTATCTGCGAAGCTGCAAGTGAAACACACCTTTAGCTGACAGAGAGTGTTTCTATTTCTGCTGTGTAAAATAAAATAAAATAAAATAAAATAAAATAAAACAAATATTTACCAAGAAAAATATACAAATAAAATAAAATTATATTGAAAACTAAAATAAAATTGATACAATAAAGAATAAAATATTATATAAATAAATCTGCAAAAATATTACATAAATAAAATAAAAATAAAAATGTACAAATAAAAATAAATAAACAAAATAAATAAAAAATAGTTAAAAATCAAAAATGTTCTTACTTTATTTTTTTATTATTATTTTTTTTTATCTTGGCATCGTTCAATGTCTCTGTAGTTTTGGGCCGATCGGCTTTAGTCTGAAAAGAACAAAACAAAGGTTGCTGAGGTGTCACATCCATCAGTCGCACGGCCGTTTCGGAGCAAACACTGGACCTTCAATCACGATAAATGACCACGCTGTCTGACATCTCAAACCATCCGGTGTATGAGACTGAGACTCGACCTGCACTGCGCGCTATTGATTTCTTTGTGCTAAATGTCATGAAGTGATAGATGGACATGAAATATTACACAAACAGAGACTGTTTAGACACATTTCACCAATCAACAGCGATGAGACTCTAATGCAACACTTTTATCTCTACAGAACTGCATCATCACTGACTATCACATATTTCAGCTCAAGATTTACTCTTTTGCACCACCTTAAAGTTTAAAACCATCATTTTAAAACTTTTTTTTTTAAATGTACTGTTCATTTCTTAAAGTGTAAAACTTTTTAATAAGGAACAAATCACCGAGCGCACCTTTAAGTATTCCCCTATGAATATTGATTTGTTTTAATCTCCTGAGACTTAACCTAGTTTAAACCACAAAGATCATTAATCATTCAACGTACCTTTCAGAACAGCTCAAGCAAGCTTAATTTAGACATACATGAACTATATGCACATTCATTTCAATGACAGTCAGATGGAAACTAAAACAGCCAGTGGAAGAGCGTGTGTGTGTTAGAGAGAACCGACATATAGATGAATGTTTCTGTTTCTGTGTTAACCACTTTCATTTTCTGTCATCAAAAAGCATTATGAGTCCAATTAACAACCTTTGGAATGCAATGCCTACTATGGCTTTTGTATGCATGCTAGAGACGAGATGAGGATGCGATCAAACCGCACGAGTGCATGAAAACACTGTGTGCCTGTGTAAGGATGAATAACACAACAGATTATAAAAAAAAAAAAAACTAATTAGAAAAAATATTATACACATAAAAAAATAATAATAATAATAATAAAATAAAATAGAAAATAATTAGAAAAAATATTATACACATAAAATAAAAAAATAAAATAAAACAGAAACTAATTAGCAAAATAAAATAAAATAAAACAGGCACTTTATTGCGTTTTTAAATGCACGCCCGGCAAACGCAGCAAACTGACTGTTCCTAAAAAACACATGTGCCTGTGTAAGGATGAGTAACACAGCAGATTATACAAATAAAAAAAAATAAAGAAATACAGAAATAAAATCAAAACTAATTAAAAAATATATATATTATACACATAAAATAAAATAAATTAAAATGTAAAATAAAATGCCTGTTCCTGAAACCACATGTGTGCCTGTCTAAGGATGAATATTACAGGACATTTTCCAAACATAATATATATTATACAAATAAAAAATTTAATTAAAATAAAATAAAATAGAAACTATTAAAAAATATATACAAATAAAATAAAATAATAAATAAAATAAATATTATACAAATAAAATAAAACAAAAAATGATTGTTTTTTAATAAAATAAAATAGTTGCAAATGTAGCAAACTGATTGTTCATGAAAACACATGTGTGCCTGTGTAAGGATGAATAATACAGCAGGTTTTCCACTGCAGGGTAAAATTGATGCCGTGGGGTTCAGAGGTTAGCGGACGCACAGAGGTAGGAATTTACACGTGTAATCTGTGTGCTGTTTATCCAAGTCTTCTGTGGATTACGTGAATAAACGCCGCATGCTGCTTTTACGGATTATGGAGTAACTGGAAGCCTTCATTCAGACAGGAAGTAAACACACAGCCTTCCCACTGGAGTAAACTTCACTATACTGTATTATTAACCAGCGAGTGTGTTTTCTGCTGAGGGTTCAAACATCCTGTTCACTCCGATCTGGACAAGAACTCATTCAGAAGCAGCAACACTGAACTAAAACACTGTGTGATCTACAGGTCTATCTATCTATCTACCCATCCATCTATCCATCCATCCATCCATCCATAGCTCTATCTATCCACCCATCCATCTATCAATCAATCAATCAATCAATCAATCAATCAATCAATCAATCCTTCCTTCCATCCACACATTCATCTATTTATCCACCATTTATCCATCTGTCTAATCCACCCAATGATGAAATATTTTATTTATCCCATGTAAAATATTTAAAGAAGTTATTTTGCATGTTTGTGTAAGCTGTTCTCTATGAAAGCTGGGCTCATTTGAAAGCTTCATGGCCTATGTGACTGCGCTTATGAATAGAGAATACAGAAAGGAGTAGCAGAGAAGGGAAATGCTACAGGATGAGATAGTGTGGAAATAGATAATGGGTGTGAAACTGATTAAAATCCTGAGAGCTCCTTAAAATCCTAAAATGTACATGATTTTGCAACCTTGGGCACCCGGAGAGTGGTAGATAGATAAAATAATACTAACAAACAATTGTGCAAAGTAGCAGAAATGACGCATCACAGTATGGTCTGTACGCTCATTGGACAGTGAGTGATAACAAAATTATACAAAGATTTTACAGAGACAGGTGTTCTGTTCAGATGTTCTGTAGGCGTCTTGGCTTTGTTGTGTTCTTGCAATAAAGTCTAGTTTGGACTTCTGAAACTCCTATCATCCATCCATCCATCCATCCATCCATCCATCTATCTATCTATTGTTCTATCTACCCACCCACGCACCCATCCGTCTATCTATCTATCTATCTATCTATCTATCTATCTATCCTTCCATCCATCCATCCATCCATCTATCTATTATTCTATCATCTTTCCATCGATCTATCTACCCATCCATCTATCTATCTATCGTTCTATCTACCCACCCACCCACCCATCCATCTATCTATCTATTATTCTATCAACTTTCCATCCATCCATCCATCCTTCCTTCTATCTATCCATCTATCTATCTATCTATCTATCTATCTATCTATCTATCTATCCAGTATTCTATCATCTTTCCATCCATCTATCTACACATTCATCCATCCATATCTATCTATATATAAACAGTACAATCTGAAAAACACACACAGCTGAATCTAAAATGCAGATACGAAGCTAGCATACTCTCTCAGTCTCTTTCAGTGACACATGGGGTTTTTGACACTTTAGTGTAAATCAGCCTGTAGCACCTCATCAATTACACCTTTTAATTGGTCCCTGTGAAATCCGTCTGCCTGCGGTCCCGGCTGTAAATCAATACTGAGACGGTCAAACATCATCAGGCTCGTGTCCTCGGTCAGAACGATCTCCTGCAGGATCCGAGCGAACAACAGCTTCATGACCATTGATGTTTGTCATTGATCCTCGTTCCTTTGTGTGATCACGTATCTGATACAGTATTTGTGACACTGATTGAAATCAGCCCTCCTGGCAGCTCTCCAGCAGGTCAATAGTGTGAATGCAAGCGCTTTGGAAATCACTGGCTGTGTATATAGTGTATGATGTAAGTATTTTGTTCAGAAACTGGCAGTGTTTTCTTGTAAGCATCTGTGCTTCTGTTCTCAACAATGCCAATATGAATCTCCATCTGTGAACTGAACATATTTCAGGCCTATAGGTACAGCACGACTGCTTATTATTAAACAAACGAAAAGTCAAACTTTACATAGTAATATTTAATGTCTCAAGTAGTTCTCCCAGACAGCAATGAGATAAAACATCTCCTACTTCTCAGATTTTTCTCCACGGAAAAAAAAAACCCTAGCGATTTCAGGTGTCCACTAGATTTTCAGAAGACGTCTTAATAATGTCGCAAACTGTGCTCCAAAGTCCTCAATATGAACTCAAACCAAACAACCAAATGATCTGAGCTGCTATCAACTTTAATATTCTATATATTTTAACTCATATATTAAGAAAAATTACAAATGAAATCTCTTTAACATCAATTAGTTCTCCTAGACAGCTATGAGAGACAAAATGGAGCAAATGGAAAAATGTCCTGTATTTCAGATTTTTCTCCTGAGAAAAACAAATGGAGAACAGATGGAAAGGCTCTTATTTGAGAAAATCAACCCAGTAATCTTACATGTGTCCTTTAAATTATCAGAGGAACGTGTCAACAGTGTCTCAAACTCTGCTCCAAAGCTATCAAAAGTCCGAGATCTCGATCTCATATTGTCAAAAAATTACAATTCTAATTAAATCTACAGTAGATAAAATTCAATGCATTTTAATGTGAGACAAAACTGATACTTCAAGGAAGCATATCTGAGAAGTCTGCCAAGACATAAATGAGCAACCTCTGAGCAATACAAATGTTCCTCTAGGAATTGTATGTCTTCTGATTTGTGACTGAACAAGCTTAATTTCAAAATTTACAAACAAGAGAATATTTTTAACATCACAATTGGGCTAATTCTCCTAAACATCAAAAAAATGAGAAAAAAAATGGAGATCAAATGCAAAATCACCTACATCTCAGATTTTCCTCTAGATTTTCAGAAGACATCTTGACAGTGTCTAAAACGGTGCTGGAAAGCTCTCAAAAGTTTGAGATCTCAGTATAAACTCAATAATTTCTCCAAAAAAAATTAACATTCTAAACAAAACTACATGCATTTTAATGTGAGACAAAGTTGATACTTCAAGGAAGCATATTTGAGAAGCGATATGAGACATGAAAGAGCAACCTTTGAGAAAAATGTTCCTGAGAAAAACACACCATCTGACATTTCCTTTAGATTTTCATGAGTAAAACTCAAACTGAGCTCAAAAGCTATCAAAAGTTTGACATCTCAATATGAAATCAATCATTTCTCAAAATTCTAATGTGAGACGAAGCTGATATTTCAGGTAGGTATATCTGGGAAGTGATACGAGATATTAGGGCTGGGCGGTATGACCAAAATTTTATTTCACAGTATGAGAAATTTTATTTCACGGTAACGATATCTTTCACGATACAGTTTTTTATATAGGTAGTTATTCCAGAAAATGTACAAAAGGGCTTTATATAATAAATAAGCTTGAATATTTAAGAAAAGAAAAGGACTTGATCTTCCTGTCAGATTCTGCAAAACCGAACCAAGTCCACACAACAGATGCTGCACCTCTTTTAACTCTTTCCCCGCCAGCGTTTTTTAAAAAAAGTTGCTAGCCACCGCCAGCATTTTTGATGATTTTCACCTAAATTTGACGGCCCTCAGAATATTTTCTGCTATGAATATATGAACATATTATATATCAAAATAAAGAACCAAGCCTCTGATTTTAATTAAAAAAAACTATTTTATTCTATCTTCATGTGTTCATGTTTTATCACCCCTTGAATGCACATAGGTTTCATCAGAAATACAACATTTTGGCCAAAACCTGAGAAAAATGCATTTTAAAAAAGTAGTGCATTTTCAAGCAAAATACATTCAAATGTCAAATTCTTTCACCTGTAAATTATTATATGAATAACTGAAATTGCATTCAATAAACAGAACAGACAGACACACACACACACACACACACACACACACACACGTTTATACACACAAACACACACATATAGGCTACATCCATACATATACATACTGTACATACACACACACATATATATATATATAGAGAGAGAGAGAGAGAGATCATCACACACACACACACACACACACACAGATTGACGGGTTATCGGTCCATACACAACTAGAGATGTTTCTGTGTCTGTAGAGGCATCTCTCTCACTGACTACTTCGTCCCGATCAGATTCAAAATGGTCAAAACATGATCTACATATATGATCTACATGTTCTCTGATCCTTCCATTAATGCCGATCGTCTTGTACTCGGACCCGTAAGACCCGGAAGTCCCGTAACTCATTCAGGACATGCGCTAGGGCTTTCCTTACCGTAATATCCTAGAACACGGATTGCCGTAAAAACTCGTCAGTGGCGGGGAAGCGTTGTCTCTTAATTGACGAGATATCTTCGTCAATGGCGAGGAAAGAGTTAATGACGGTTCCTCCTCCTGCTCAGTTTTCTTTTGAGCCATCCTCGTCTGTTCGTTTCTCCTTTTCCATGTTTTTACAACCTCCCAGCGTATCCTTCAGTCTTGCATTCAACGGTTTGACCAGTCTCAGCCTCACGCGTGCTGCACGTGAGTTGGCCACGCCCACTTATTTACATTTCGCGGTATACACGGAATAAAAAATTCTTTTACGGTACACATTTCATTCCGCGGTAACGATATATACCTTCATACCGCCCAGCCCTACGAGATATGAAAGAGCAACCTCTCTGAGCAATAAAAACCTTCCTCTGGGCATTGCATGGTCACTGATTCGTCACTAAACAAGCCAAATTTAAAAGCACATGACAAACAGAGCCTAAAGGCAACGGTCCGAGCGTCATGAAGAGTTTTAGCGCAGTAGCGTGTATCGAGGCCCCTCTTGCACGAGGGCCGCTCGAACAGGGAGCCCGTTGTTTCAGGGAAACTCTTCTGCAGTGATGCATTCACATGCTAATAAACTGGAACAAAGCACACAAGCCGTGTCTGGCTCCAGAGCCTTCACTAGGACAACCATCACCACAGAAACCGGCTCTAGAACAGAATGCCTGGCATGGCTGAGGGTACGAGGAGAATGCCACAGTATTTACAGCGGCCAGTTTCAGGACGACGTTAAGAAATAAGCCACTCGAGGCTGTTAAAAACAACCCTTTACCGTGGTAAAATCACTGCAATGGTGGCTTACTGCTTCCATAAACGAATAAATAAAATACACCATTTAATGGACAATTCAAGCTTGAAGAAAACAACCTCTGTTGGCATGATGTGGGCATTTTTCACCACATCAGCTGATGCTCGTCTAACGGAAGCGCACCTGAGTCCAAACTGAAGAATCGGACAGGAATCCATCATAGCAGGAAACAGGATGAACTCCATGACATAACTTCCTGTAGCCTGTGTATGCACTTTCTGGTGCTGATTTTTTAATGCAACACGATTTAATGTGATCACTTTAACATTTAATGCAGCGGTGAATAAATATTAAATGAAAATGAACTTAATTCAGATAAAATTGAATATTCTGAGAAAAAGCAAACCGGATAACGTGAAATAATGAATAATGAATAAACTCAACTGGAAAAAAAAAAAGAGATTAGTCTCGCCAACACCGAAAGAAAAAGGTTTCAGTGCTGAGTCTGTAGGATTTTTTTTCACTGTTTTATGGTCCAGCAGGTGAAAAGCACAAGAAACAGGAGGAATCATTTAAGCCTCGAGCACAAATGTTGCATGATTGGAGCTAAAAAGCAACATTATCTCAGCTTTCTACGTTCACAAGTACACAGAAAGAACAAATCCACTTCTGCACATGGACGTCTGGTGCTGCTGCATGATATCAGGTGCAACGCCGAGATTTAATATTAGCTTATCTGCAAACAGCGCTCGATCTCGCTCTCTTTCTCTGTACGCTACACGCACAGACTATCAAAGAACTCAGTCTTATGCTAATGTGTAATTAATTCCTGCAGCAGTATTTAAATCAGGATTAATTATAATTGAGCTCATTTTCAACGAGTGAGGCCGTGTAATCATTTGAAGGGGAGTCGGGCTTTTATCAGACTTTTCTCCGAGTTGTATTTAGAATCCATAATATCAGGTTTCACGCTCCGGTCATGTGCTGTAAAGTCTTGAAGTCAGTGCTCAGGGAACGTCTGCTTCTTGTACTTCATTGTTTAACCGGCGTGTTCAAGAGACTCGCTCATTAACGGACTAATACATGCACAAATCGGTCGCTGTGTCTCAGAGAGATGCTTACAAAAGTGTACAAATCACATTAAAAAGAACTTGAGAAAGTGAGAGAAAACTGTTGAGTCAAGGGAGCTGTGAAATAGAGGAAATATCTAGCTATTCCTGGACGGATGTGAGCTGGGAATAGAGCGAGATGAGTTACGGGTCCAAAAATACATCCATCACTGTCCGTTTCTACCGTAGAGGGAAACACGTGTGCTGGAGGTTCGAAGGGGACTGTGGACAAGTTCTTGACAGCGAGATTCGCAATAAAAGTCCAGTGAAACAAACAGAAAAATCAGTGCGATGTCACCTCCTCAGAGATCTGCTGTACTTCTGTCTGCGTTAGATCTGCCTCTAAACGCTGATGGGTTGGGTTTCAGTCTGTTGGAAATGAGAGCAGTTTGTCACTGATGTTTAGTCTGATGTGGCCGACGAGAAAACAGCATTAATTATATATGATGGACAATCTGTGGAATACAGATGAAGATAAAGAGCCGTCATTAACAGCATCATGAGCTTTAGAGCGAAAACAGTGGTGACTGATGAACGACAAGAACAAAAACACTAATGATAGAGAGAGATTTACATAATTAGAATGAGGTAGGTGTGTTAAACTATAGCTGTTTATATGATATATTACTTATATGCACTCTACCTTTCAAAAGCTTGGGGTCAGTAAGTATACTGTCAGTAAGTATAAATAAATTAGTTCTTTTATTCAGCAAGGATGCATTAAATTGATCAAAAGTGACAGTAAAGACATTTATAATGTTACAAAAGATTTCTATTTCAAATAAATCCTGTTCTTTTGAACTTTCTATTCATCTGTGAATCCTGAAAAATAAATTGTATGATGGTTTCCACAAAAATATTGTGCAGCACAACTGTTTTCAACATTGATAATAATCAGAAATGTTTGTTGAGCAGCAAATCAGCATATTAGAATGATTTCTGAAGATCATGTGACACTGAAGACTGGAGTAATGATGCTGAAAATTCAGCTGTGCATCACAGCAATCAATTTGGTTTTGACATATATTTACATAGAAAACTGTTATTTTGATTTATAATAATAGGTCTATTTCATAACTTTACTGATTTTACAGTCATTTGATCAAACAAATGCTGCCTTGGTGAGCAGAAGAGACTTTTTAATATTAAAACATTTTACTGACCACAGACTTTTGAACACTAATGTATATAGTCAGATGTATAGTGATTAGTTTACTGTATATATAAATAAAGGTCAAATGAAGAGAGACAATAGGAAAATATAAAGACGGACAAATAGAGACAGAGAAAGTGAGAGCAGTAGATCAATGTGAGTGCTGTCTGACTGATACGTCAAATCCAAAAAATGATCCATAATCTATAAATCTATAAAATCACTCCCCACTAATCTGCTCAGCTGAGCCTGTTTTAGAGGAAGATTTGGCCCAAATACACAGAGGAGCACTTCACTGTTTCACAAACTATCATCTTTATCTTACACACACACACACACACACACACACACACACGTGTCCACTAAAGCCTCCCCAATAGCCTGAATCTACTTAAATAAGCCTTTCTGTGCAGGATCACACTAATGGGTCACACAGAGATCAGTGACACTAATATCTGCTCTGTGTGTGTGTCATTAGTCCTTTCATTATCTTCTTAATGATCTCAGCTCTTGCGGTCAATTTCGGTTCAATTGTATGGCTGGAATGTCAACGTGACAAAGAGGTGTTGTGAATTTGATGGCAAACGGCCCTCGCGAGGGGCTATGTGTTAACGTGTGCGTTTCAGAGGCAGGAACAGGAGAGAATTATCTGGTAAAACGGTTGGTTTGAGATGCTTCACGTCCTACAGATGGGTTCCCTGAGCATATATGAAGACAAATGACCTACAGCAAACAGCCTTTTTCTGTGCTTTCACTGTGTTTAAAGCTCTATTCACCGTCAGATAGTAGATAGTAGGTCAGTATTAGTTACATGTTTTTTTCTGTAGATTACATATGAGGGAGACATCAAATCATTCATTCAAATGATCCACTGAAAAAAATTATGATTTACTCAGGAGCGATTCTGTGCTTATGTGCAGTGAATCAATAAATCACTCACTCACATGATTTGTTCTAAGACACTATAACTAAATATTCAGTAACTAAATGAATAACTATCATTACGAGCAAGTTGATTGAGTGAATGAGTCATTTGATCAATTAATTCGAATGCAACAAGTGAGTGTCCTTATGTGTGAGTCAGTGAGTCATTCATTCAACTGATTTGTTCAAAAACACTGATTCATTCAGGATTGCAACAAGTGACTATCGTTTCAAGTGAATCAGTGAATCATTCATTCAACCGATTTGTGCAAACACACTGATTCATTCAGGAACAAAACAAGTAACTATCATTATGAGTGATTCAATGAATCATGACCAATTCATTCAAACACACTGGTTCATTCAGAATTAAATAGTGGCTGAGTGAGTAAATAAATCACTCTTTTTGAGTCACAATCATTATGTGTGAGTCACAAAAATGATTCATTCTAGGACACTAATTAATTCCGGATTGTCTTTAAGCGAGTCAATGATTCATTCATTTAACCCGGTGGTCTCAAACTCAATTCCTGGAGGGCCACAGCTCTGCAGAGTTTAGCTCCAACCAGCTCCAAATCACACCTGCTTGGAAGTTTCTAGTAATCCTTGATTAGCTAGATCAGGTGTGTTTGATTAGGGTTGGAGCGAAACTGTGCTGCGCTGTGGCCCTCTAGGAATTGAGTTTGAGGCCAATGATTTAACCATTTCATGCATTTATAAGGATAGTGAAAATTCAGCCAATTTAATTACTGCTTGAAAGAAATATTAAAGAATATTATAAGTGGACTGGACTTCAGGGGAAAAAATAAAGAGCTTCAAATGTCTACATTACAGTCCTTTAAAATATTATTTCTGATTATTTCACATACACTCATACTGGTGGCCATAAGTAAAATCCGGCTTTTCTTTCTCTTTCGAGCTGAAATAAATTTCAGATATTATCATGCAGACATGATAAAGCCTCAGCTGCAGTCTCTAAACGTCTTCAGTAAGAAATGAGCCATCCGGTTCCTGCGACCCCTCCATCCGCTCCTCCTGTGTCAGAATGAACAGATTGAAGAGGAAGCGACAGATCTGACAGGACAGATGATCTTCTGCTGTTCAAGAATTCCATATGGTGGAGAGAAACGAGAGGTATGAAGCTCTCTCTGCATAAATCAAGGGGTTATTCAGATAGAAAGCTGTAACCTGCAGTAGTGGCAGATGTTTGGAGATGTTCTGACTTTGGAGGTAATCTAAACACAATAACAGGTGGAGACAGTAAATTTGTACTGCAGAAATCAGTTTTTTGCTTATATTTTGAGTTAGATTTTAGTTTTTTAATTAAAATGTTTAATTTTGTTGTGCTTTTTATTTTTTTATAAATATATCTATATTTTTTATTAAGTTTAAGTCTTAGTTTTTAGTTTATTTAGTTGTAGTTATTTTAGTACTTTAACTTAAACTAAATGAAAACGAGCTGGAATAAAATAAGTTTTATTTTTTCAGTTAATGTTTAATTTAATATTTATTAAATATTTAATAAATATATGTTTTATATTTATTTAATATGAACAAAACACATGACTAGCATTTTAAGTGAGTCATTAAATCATACCAATTCATTCAAAAACTAAACAAGTCACAATCATTATGAATGAGTCAAAGAATCACTCACTCAAACGATTCATTCTCAGATACTAATTAAGGAACAAATCAACTGACTAGAGAGTCATTAAATCATTCAACTGATTTGTTTAAACACACTGATTCATTCAGGAATGAATCATGTGACTTTATGGGTGATTCAGTGAATCATTCATTCAACCAATTCATTCAAACACACTGATTCATTTAGTGATTCATTTGTTTTAGTTTTAGTTAAAAAATTGCAGAAATGCCCTTATAAAAAAAAAAAAAAAAAAAAAAAAAAAAAATTCACAAATGAGATCTCTTTAACATCTCAGTTGTTTGTCTTAGACAGCAATGACATCAAAACGGAAAGCAAATAATAGAGACTTCAAGTCCTTCTGCTTTTTTTAAGAGTCTCCTGAGAAAATGACCTTATAGGTTTCTCCTCTAGAGTTTCAGAAGCGATCCAAACAATGTCTCAGACTGTGCCAAGCCACCAAAATCAGCAATCAAAAGTCAGAGATCTTAATATTAATGCAAACATTTCTCATTTAAGAAACACCTGGGATAAAACACAAATCCTGAGCTGTAAATGCGCAACACTTTCCTCTGAAAACATGACTCCTACACACACCAGAAAAAAAAAGCATTCTTCTCTAAAGCAACAACAATGCAAATGAGCAGACGTGCGTCCACCTGCACTAACGATCTATTTAAATCAGTAATGTCTATTGATTAGACTGTACCACAGTTTTCATGTTAACTGCCCACAGCAAGCGCTCTCTGTAGCCAGATATTGATTCGGCGTGATAAAGAGAGAAGGTGTAAATACTACAGCAAGACAAGATGGGAAGAAAATGACTCTGTGCTTTGCTCAAGAGTAGCCATACATCTGCTGTTATTTTAAAGCGCACAGAAACACATACAGCAAACACACTAAACTGATTCATGATAACTATAGCGGTCTGGCGGACTGAATACTGATTTGAGAAGCTAGAAATGACTCATTTATAAGATGAAACACATACAAATGACACTAATGCAGAATTTTGGCTGAATGAAAATTCCAATTTGGAATTTTGGAATTTGTGCAGGAAAAATCACTCATATTTTGTTCAGAATATGCAAACATCTAGATATCAAATATTTTCACATTTTTATCTGTTTAAATCAAATCAAAAACTAAATTAAATACTGTGTTAGTGCACTGTTATTTGGACTGTTTTATAAAATAGTGAACCACACATTTCAGCCAAATAAATGATTATAAAATGGCAGATGGGCTGAATGAAAATGCAAATAGGAGATTTTTGCATGAGAAAAATCACTTTAATTTGTAATATGTAATATGTAAAAATCTAGTAAACATCAGCATTTGCACATATAGCATTTTTATGTTTAAATCAAATCTAAAACAGAATTGAATACAGTGTTAATAGAACTTAAAGCTGGCAACTACCTACAAATCCACAGCATCGTGGGGAATTTTGCAAACTTTTTGCACATTTTGTCGAGGATACATAAAAATCTAGTTGGATTTTATGCTAAAGCCTCTAAAGGAGAAAATAAAATCATCTTTTTCTCCTGCAGAGAAGCAATATCCAATATAACAAAAACACAGGGAAAAAATTGGACGTTAATGACGGTTGCCAGAGAAAATGAGAAACTGAGAGAATGAGATAGAGACGACCTTCTTTGCTGTGAATTACTGGACTGTGGTGCTACCAGTATTTCAGACACACACACACACACACCTCTGACCTATTGATTT
The DNA here is from genome assembly GCA_021397915.2 of Tor tambroides. Classification (NCBI taxonomy): domain Eukaryota; kingdom Metazoa; phylum Chordata; class Actinopteri; order Cypriniformes; family Cyprinidae; genus Tor; species Tor tambroides. Next base: position 44,227 of record JAFVLL020002454.1, on the reverse strand, counting down.
ATATCAGCCTCTGCAATCAACCACAGAATCGTTCATGACACCCGCTCTACAAACAATATCTGGAGTGTGTGTGTGTGTGTGTGTGTGTGTTTTCCACAAGGATGAATTTTTCATTTGAAACAAGCATTTACACAGAATGTTTTCACTAGTTTAAAAAAAATGTAATTAAATACAGTGCAAACAGATCTCAAAGCTTAAGCTTTTAATTTCTGTGCCACTATCATCGCCAAATAGAATTGGAAAAAATATAACAGTTTTCCAGATCTGTTCAGTCACGAGGCGGAAGGGTCAATGCTGCTGCTCAAACACTTCTAGAAGGACTCAGTCTACAAATGTATTATTATTTGTTTCTACATATTAAACTGGGATGAGAGACATCACTCTGAAAAATTGCACACCATCATGTTTCGAATATTTAAATAAAGCTTCCATGAGCAAACATGCTTAATCCTCTGGAATTGCAAAAAAAAAAAAAAATCGTCTAAATTTCATAAGATGAGTGACGTCACAGACAGATGCCACAAAAAGACATCTTGGACATCTGTCCTTGAGAACAAATGCTGCTTCACTATTGTCAAATATATTTTAAATAGCTCGAAGGACGGACAAACCCTAAATTAAAAGTTCTTAATAGGCAACGAAGGTTCCATGTAGAATCTTCAACATCCATGGAATCCTTCCTTGACACAAAAGGTTCTTTATAATGGAAAAAGGTTCTTCAGATTTTTTAAATGTTCTTCACACTTTTAAGAACTTCACTGGAAGGTTCTTTTGGGAACCCAAAATGGTTCTTCATTGCTGTGAAAACCCCCTTTTGAAACATTTTTTTAAGCGAGCAAAAGCACTTTCCCCAGGACAGATTAAACTCTGGCTTGAAATAGACTTGAATCTCTGTCGACTTGAACAATTTAGTCTGAGACCAGGTTGTATACCTGGAGGACCAGCTCTTGGAGAGATAAAAGTACAAAGAAAGAAGAAGAAGAAATAGAATAATGCGGTTTCTTCCTCTGGAATCACTGAATATCTGCTGCTTTGAACAGCTCAGTGAGTCTCTGATCGGCCCAGTTCCTGAAAGAACATTCTTCTTTAAAAGACACTACTGAATATAGAAGCGTTTTAGAGAGGATATCATCTCCAGAGAGAGCAACTCCACTTGAAAGTCAATTCATTTACAGCCATTTCTTTGTGAAACTCACCTCTAGACAGAGTATGTGCCATTACTTTTATTAATCATTCACTGTAATACCCTCCTGTTGTGTTTAAAAAAAGTTTTATGGGTCAAATTGACCTAAAGTACATTAGTTTCCATGCAATTTGCCAAAAATAGAAATCCTATAGTTTGTCAGAAATGAAAAAATTATAAAATAACAGACACTATATATATAAATTTTTTTTTTTTTTTTTTTTTCCTCATCATGACTGACTACTTATAGTAACTTTTTGCATACTGAGGTGCAAGTAATAAGTATTAATAAAATCTACGTAACGTATTTTAATAACGTATTTAATATTTTAGTGTTTGATGTTACAATAAAGGTTTTTTGGGTTTTTTTTATGTGACTTTTTAGTATTTTGCAAAGTGTTGATTTTTGGCAAATTGCATTGAAATCAATGGTGATCAACAGGAGAAACAACACAAAAAGTACACAAATTTGTACAGCTTCTCCAAAAGACATCTGTGTTGAAACTTTGCATGCACATTCACGACCCTCAATGAGAAATATCCACCAAATTTCAAAAAGAAATAAATAGTTTAACCAGTATTTCAGGCAATTTGAAAATCAAGTGTGGGTCAAATTGACCCCAACACACAGGAGGTTTAAAAACTGGTATTTAGATCTTATTTATTTGGCGGTCTTAATGGTTTTAGTACATGCATTTAACATGATCTTTTCCTGCTGTCTTTTTTGGGTCACGAACCACCAGTTGAGTAGAAGCACTGATCTAGCCAGCGGTGTTTTAGCAGGAATCTGGTGAGATGTGTTGTGGTTAGACCTCTAGCCCGCTGCTGACCTCACGTCTCTTGAAGGTGACTCTCCATCTCGCTCAAAAATCTCATATCATTTATTCATTCCTCGTCCCTAACCCCAAGGATGGCAGTCGTCCTATCCCGTCTCTTTCTCTCTCAGGCACTTTGCTAGCAGTCCCAATGGTCGTTTAATTTTTGAGTGGATATTTTTAGCTGAAGATAATCGAGGTGGAAACTTCCATCTGTCCTCTGCACATTCCAGCTGCTCCGCTTTTCAGCGGGAAAAAAGAAATCAAGGGAAAAAGCACTCATATTGGCATCATCATCATCATTTTGACCCTCAATTCTTTAAACACAAAAGCGGAAGGTGTAAGTTCACAAAATGATTTTTTATATATATATGGCCATATTTTGCATTTTTACTGGACTTTAACCACAGGACTATGTTGATGAGATCATTGCATATTTAAATAATTCCTAATCAAGACATGCTCTAACGAGTGTTGTTTTTGTTCACTAAAACTGAAAATAACTTTTATTAATTGAAATAAAACTGAAAATATGTGATTACAAAATTAAACTTCAAATTTAAAAATGAAAAAAAAAAAATATTTTAAGTACTAAAATTACTAAAACTGAATTTAATGAAATAAAAAAATTAACTAATAATAATTAATTAATAATAAAACTGAAAACTGCACATAACAAAATTACTAAAACCTAAACTAAAACTGAAAATATAAAATAAAAGCTAACTGAAAATATGAATAAATACTATAAATAATACTAAAATAACAAGGGCTCTAACCAGGGTTCCCATATTGTTGGACCAACAAGCTGTAACTTAAACTTTATGAGGATTATAGAAAAATTATTATACAGAAACTGCACTCAGAAAGAGTTGAGCAAAAACCATATTAAGTTATATTTGCCATGTAAATTTCCTAAATAATTTATACACAACTTTTCAGGCGGCCTGGAAATTGCAATTAAATACATTACATAAAATATATTTATGCTACATATAACAAAAAATAAAATAAAAAATGCTGATAGATTTTATAAAAGCAGATGTTAAACTAAAATCAGACAAAATAATTGCGGGGGAAAATTCACCCTAATTCAACTTTGTTCCTATCCACAAGAAAACTATGCAAACTTTATACAAGAAATCCATTTTTATGTTAATTCAGTTTGGTTTGATTTTCAAGCGAAGTTGCATTCAGCGCAGGGTCAAAAAGTGCAGCACCGCTTCGGATGAACTTTAATTGGCAGAATTGATCTGTTCGCTGGTGTGGCTCCTGAAGCCTGAGGCAGAGCGATACAATGATTAGAAATCAAGCACAGAGAAACCTCCATCCCTCTCTCTGTTCCTTCAAAACACTGTAACAAATCATTCATTTCAGCTCAGGCCTCAGATGACGACTTGGTCAGTGGCAGTGCATAACTCTGTCTCCATCGATCTATCAACTTTTCTTTTTAAAGTTCAGACTTGCATGCCCATTTTTCCTCACATGCCCCCAAGGTGCCTCTCCGTGCTGCCTGGCTATTTCCTAATGGCAGAAGATGCAAAATTAATGACCGAAGATCCGGTGATCATGTGCAGGGACATGTCTCTAAACTGACAGTGACAGTGGCGCAGGAAACGCAGCGAGCTCTGAAAGACGCCCCAGTTTCCGACAACAACATCCATAACACTGCGCACACAGGCCTCTGTGGGACAAAAACACAGGGTTTCGCCGGAGCCCGACCCGTTGCTCCGGCTCTCATGACACTTTACAACCGCATTTAAAGTGAATCTCGCTCAGGGAGCCGCTCCTGAACAGAACTAAACACCTGGAAGTGCTCTGTAAATGGATCCTGCGCTGGAGATGACAGCATTGCGTATTTGTTCAGTGGAGTCCCTACAAGGATGTACCAGCAAATGCTATCACAAACATGCATGTATTAATGAGACATGTCTGAATAGACGTACACATCCAGGGCTGTTATCTCATCAGCTTAATGTCAACATGCTTTACAGAGAGACGGAGAGAGCAACTATGTTACGTGGAGATTGAATTAGGCCAATGCCAAAGTATATGGTACAAAAAAAGTTGTACATTAAATTTTTGCAAGACTAAGCATCATCTCCAGGGTGATACTTATTGTAGTTAAAACTAAAACCATAAAAAAAAACACATTTTCATTACTTGATGTAAAATAAACTTTGACTGAAATAAAATAAAATATAAAATACTTTGCCAAAGCAACATTTCTCATTTAACTTGATGCACTAAAATAACTAAAACAACTGAAAATAATTTTAAAAAACTAAAAAAAAAAAGAATAAAAAAACTAATAAAAATGATTCAAACACATAATAAAATTACTAAAACTTTAACTAAAATTAAAATCTAAAAATAAAACCTGTTTCTAAATATTATGAAAAACTATTCCACAACCTCAATGATACTAAAATAACACTGATCAGCCCTCAAACTGGTAATAAAAATAATCAGTAGGGTAATAAAACAAAATCAATACTGTCAATACACACTGCCCAGCAATTATATGTGAAACGTTTGTATTTATCATCACTCTCTCTTAAAGTCTGTTGTGCAATATTATTATATCAAACAATATTTCTCTTTAGCAACTAATTGTGTATGTGTGCAATTTTCTGGAAGTTCAAAATATTCACAGTACAGTAAGTACAAACAAAAGGTTTGGGAAGCCTATTTGACAAGAAAATCAATGTACTTTGTTCCTATCCTTTAGAAAACAATCTGTAAAGTTTATAAAAAATCCCATTTTAATTCAGTTTGGTTTGATTTTTAAGGGAAGTTGCATGCATTGTGCAAAAATGATTGTGCAAAATGAACTTTAATGCCAAATTTACACTGCAAAGGTTGCACAGAAGCGCTTCTGAAGTGGCATTTAGGTGTCATTAACGCAGACTGTTTCATGCTTATCAGAAGTAGCATAAATGCATTTCCACAGCAATTACAACTGTATGCTTGTGTCAGAGCAGGCATAATTTAGTCTGGTTTTTATGCAGCATTGCACCTTTACGCTGAATTTTGAGCAGGCATTGAGCAGCCTATGTAAAGATACCATAAATGGCACTTTTACTATAATATGTACTTGCATGCAAAAGTAGCTGCTTACTGCAATACTATATATAGTAGATATGAATGCATATTTGGACACGAACAATGTTTTGCATAAACGAAACTCTACTCTGAATCTATACTGAAAAATAGACTTCAGACAGGGTTTACAGAAGCTTTTGAAATTCCAAAGAACCAAGGAAACAAAAAAGCCACTTTTTCCAGTTAGCACATGCATCCAATATTCTGATCTAGATGATAGTGGACGAATACACAATCCCAGACTGGAGTTACCTGCATATGTCAGTCCCTTGTGTGGGCCAACATATGCAAACAAATATCATCCGAATCCCACAGAGGATGGTACAATGAAAGTGTGTAAGTGTGTGTGTATATGCATCTGACTGTCACAAGCGTCACGTGGAGCAGTGCTCTTCATAATCTGGTTGGATTACGGCTCTCAGACCTGCGCCGTCTGGCCCAACCGTCAGTCCTCGGCCCCATGTATCCGCTTCCCATGATCATGACCCACTCACAATTTCACAGCATCAAGCTTTGTGCTGTTCAGATCACACACACAACAGCTGCACTTTGCGTGCCAAAAATATGAAAGCAATCAATCCCCAGCAGTGTGTGTATAAATGTGTAAGACACTGAAAACAAGTCATTTCATTACATTGGTGAGGATTTTTGGTGTGTAACACAAATACACACAGACATACACAAAAAGGACATATCTTCACATGACAGTGGTCAAACTTTCTCTAAAAACTCAAATCTTGAACCTTGTTTACATTCCTTGTAAATATAGGGTTTGTGACGTCACGCACGCATCAGCAACTAGTACACAAAACAATTTGCGCCATAAATAAGAACTGAAAAGCAAATAAAAAGCAAGTGTAGGGGCTGTACATAAATGATAATAATAATCAAACTTACCATTCACACAAAAGAAGACCAGCCAAGCAATCCATAGATCAGAATTATGAAATTTCAGCATTTTTCTGAGGGAAAGTCGTCGTGTTATGAAGTATGAAGTTCAAAGTCAGGCAGATTTTCTCCACAGTTTGGTGGTGAGAAAATAACTGTCTCTTATAAGCAAAATCACGAGTAAAATCTAAAGCATTTTTAAAATATTTCAACGATGACATGTGAAACTAAAAACTACAACTAGTCAAATGAAATCGGCGCGTAAAATTCCCTCAGAGAACACCTTCGCGTCGGGATCCGCGTTAACGCGTCCGGTTCGGTCGGTAAAGGGTGTCCGGTTCCGTTCTTCAGCACGACACAGAGGTGTGTTCACTTACGGTTAACGGTGAACCGGGAAAATGTGCACCGGATCCTTGAGAGAGCCATGACCGCCGCCGCTCTCCGCTCTGATTGAGAAATCTGACTGACTGACTGACTACTGGCCTGTTGCCTAGAGACCGCTGACGCCATTCGAAGCGCGAGGTAACTGTGCCCTCCTCTGGCGCGAAAAGGTGGCAGCGCGCACGCACGCACGCACGGCGACGCCGCGCCCCGGTGTGACCGCGCGTCAGGTGCGCGCAGGAGGAACAGACAAAAACAGAGACAGAAGATTGTGACTTTTAGTGTTTTTTAAATGAACGTATTTACATTTTTGAATAGACATAAACATTTTAACATTTTAAAAATTTAATTGTGACATTATTTGGACCATTTATGAACCAGTTTCAGTAATGAGGAACTTTTAAAGTGTCCTTTGAAGAGGTTTACGTTTTAAAAATATAATATAATATATATTTTAAAATGCTTTAAAATATTATATATTATATTATATTATATTATACTATATTATATCTGACCCTGGACCACAAAACCAGTCATAAGGGTCAATTTTGTTAATTGAGATTTATACATCATCTGAAAGCTGAATAAATAATCTTTCCATTGATGTCTGGTTTGTTAGGAGAGGACAATATTTGACTGAGATACAACTATTTGAAAATCTGGAATCTGAGGGTGCAAAAAAATCATAATATTGAGAAAATCACCTTTAAAGTTGTTCAAATGAAGTTCTTAGCAATGCATATTACTAATCAAAAATGAAGTTTTGATATATTTACTGTAGGAATTTACTAAATATCTTCATGGAACATGATCTTTACTTAATATCCTAATGATTTTTGCCATTAAAGAAAAATGGATAATTTTGACCCATACAGTGTATTGTTGGCTATTGCTACAAATATACCTGTGCTACTTATGACTGCTTTTGTGCTCCAGGGTCACATATTATATTTTGTACACCATACAAACAAGTCTATTATATATATATATATAGGTATGTATAATAAAATAAATATAGAGAAATTCATATGGGAATAAATATAATAAACTGAATATTTTTAAATCTTGTCTTAAAACTTTTAATTTCAATATTGCTTTCGATTAACTATGTTTGTAGTTTCTTGTTTACTTATTATTTATATTATTTAAAAAAAATAAAAAAATAAAGTTAAAAATGATGCAAATAAAATTAAAAATACAGAAAATAAAGGAAAAATAAGTAATAAAAATAATGACTAAATCTAATTAAAATAAATAGGAAAAAATAAATATAACAAGTAATGAACAAATAAATATAAAACAAATTGATTTTTTTTTTTTAATACTGCAAATAAAGCTAAAAGTAGATACAGAAAATAATAAAGGAAAAGATAAGGAAGGAAAGGAAAAGGAAAAGAAAGATAATAACTAAAATTTAAATTAAAACAAATTTTTTTTATCATTTACATTTGGTCCTCCATACACACAAACATAATTTACAATATAATAATGACTGTTAACCATAAAGAACACAAAAGCAACAATTTATTTCATGTGCAATTTCAAAATTTTCCCTGGATGTGATGTAACCCGACCACAGTCAAGTTTTGTCCGATTTAGTTACTTCTGGGACCAATTTGTCCTCAAAGTACAGCTAAGTAACCCCTCGCACACCTCTGAGACAAACTCCTCAGCATTTACATCCATCATCTCTGAGAAATGTGCAGAGCAGCAGATGCTGCGGAGTTTCTGCTGATGTTCAGATCTCTGACCCTGACCGCACCGAACATCTCCAACTGCTGAAACAAGCCAACTTTTCCCCCGATTAAACTTTCAGCATCTTCAGTGTGTTTGATGAAATATGCATGTGAAAGATTGACAGGGTGTGGCTGAAAAAAAAAAATGCAACACGGTGCTTTGCATTTATCCTGCAGGCGTTTGGCAGCGAATAAGAGAGAAAGACTGTCTCAGTCTGATGGACAGAGAGAAATCTCCCTCTCTTCCGCCTCTGGGCAACAATCGCCCTGTTCTCTTATCTCTGGCATACAGTTGTCTTCAGCCCAGCAAAGAACGTCCAAAACAGCGTTTGGAAGCAGCCAGCGTTTCGTCCCTGCTGTTCAGATGAATTATCTGTGCCGTACTCAAACATAGATGAATAAGCAAACAAATCATGCTCAAACAAGACAGATCTGTGCTGAAACCTTCAAAATCAACCATGCATTTGCATGAGCGTGCTGTTTAGACAAAGATATTGTCGTGTTGACGACTTTTTCCATTTTCATGGTGAAAATCAGAGGATGTGGGATAACCTAACACTCTTTAACCTATTTATAATTAACTAAGTAACTAGATAAAGCCTTATTATATCAATTAATATGTGCTGGATGCTTTAATTTGATTACACACATAAATTGATCAAATATGGCATATATTTGTACATCAAACTGGCTAAGTTTTAATAAAACCTTAATAGATCACTAACCGGCAGCCACTGAAAGTTAATATAAGACAAAAAAACTATTTCAAACATCAGAGTTTATTAAACCAGCAAGCAATTTTACACACAATAGCTGATCAGTCTCTTTATTCCAGTGTTTCATTGAAGATTTGGCATGCATGTAGCGCCACCTTGTGGAAGTTTGGAATTACAGCTCAAAAACTTCCTCTGCATTTAATAATATTGTGTTTATCTATAAAAATCATATAATAAAGGTTTTACATGATGTTTCTGGAGGTATCGGATGAATCTTCAGTCTTGCTTTAGTCCTACAAAAAAACAAAGAAAGAAATGTTAACCTTCAGATTTTTAAAAGAATCATTAAACTAAACCTAATCCCTTATTATGCAAGATCTGGTGCAATGGATTGCTTTGGAGATATATATATATTTTTTAATATTCATTAATAATAGCAATTCAAAAATAAATCTAATTTACGCAACCTCATGTCATTCCAAACCCGTATGGTTTTCTTTCTTCACTGGGACAAAAAAGCAGATGTAAGGCAGAATATTAGCTTTAAAGGAAGGAAGTGGATGGTGATTTATACTGTTGCAAACCTGATGTGTTGTGATCAGTCATTTGACAAAAGAGAACCAAAATAATCATATGGGTTTGGAATGACATGAGGGTGAGTAAATGACAGACTAAACATTTTTGAGGAGTTAATTATTGCTTTAAGGATAAATAAAATATAATAAAATAAACAAAATTTGCATTTTGGAGGAGTTAACTATTGCTTTATGGAAAAAAATAAATTAAATTAAATTACAAAATATGTAAAAAAAAAATAAATAAAAAAAATAAAATGCAAAATATTAAATACAATGAAAGACAGAATTTAGGTTTTTGAGGAGTTAATTATTGCTTCAAGGATAAATAATAAAATAAAAAATAAAAATGTTGTGGATTTTGTGGATGTTTTTAAAATGAACTGGAAAGATTTTTTTAAATGAAAAAGTCCAGAGAGAGAAAGCATGCCCCAAGTCAAACTCCTGCACTATATCAAGTCTGAAACTCTCTGTATTAGAGTTGTAAGGGCCATGTGAGGCTGTTATCGCCTCTGAGAGACTATTAAAGTGCACACATTCATTCCTCTGCAGACACCGTGTGATGGATACGTGCTTTTATCACCAGCTCACGCTCTGCTGTAATACTCTCCATGAGTCGACTACAAATGATCCTGAACACCACGGCATATGAAAGATCAAACACTGCACCCATCCTGAAATCCCTCCACTGCCGTCATTACCATTCATTCTGCATCTCTAGCACTGGGCTTCAGATCTCTTAATACTGTTGCAAGTAAATATGCATTTAAAGAAAAAATGAGTTTACAGTAAATACACTTATTATGAAAGTCTATGAGGGAATATATACTAAAATGTACACAGTTTCTAAAGTATATTAATAAAAAATTAAATGTTATGTGTGTTAAGACTAGTAGAATCAAATATATATATATATATATATATATATATATATATATGAGTGTATGCATTTAATAATACACACACACACATATATATACACACACACTGAACAAAACTATAAATGCAACACTTTTGTTTTTGCCCCCATTTTTCATGAGCTGAACTCCTGAGGCCTATTTCTCTCAAATATTGTTCACAAATCTGTCTAAATCTGTGTAAGGGAGCACTTCTCCTTTGCCGAGATAATCCGTCCACCTCACAGGTGTGGCATATCAAGATGCTGATTAGACAGCATGATTATTGCACAGGTGTGCCTTAGGCTGGCCACAATAAAAGGCCACTCTAAAATGTGCAGTTTTATCACACAGCACAATGCCACAGATGTCGCAAGTTTTGAGAGAGCGTGCAACTGGCATGCTGACTACAGGGATGTCCACCAGAGCTGTTGCCCGTGAATTGAATGTTCATTTCTCTACCATAAGCCGTCTCCAAAGGCGCATATATTTAGTTTATTATTTTTTGGTTTATAACTTGGTTTAAAATAAGTTTGTTAAAATGAAAATTAAAATACAATACAATGTAATATATTATATTGTGTGTGTGTGTGTATATATATTATATATATATATATATATATAAAAAACTAGGTTTCTTTTTTCTATATTCTATCTAAAAAAACAACAACAACCTTGCTACGTGTACTGCGCTAGGCTAACCGAGACTTGTCATAGCGCTTGCATGTTGTTGCTCTTTTGTTGGTTTTGATTGCCTCTATTGTCCTCATTTGTAAGTCGCTTTGGATAAAAGCATCTCCTAAATGACTAAATGTAAGGTCATTTTTAATTTATTTTAGTGTATTAATTTTTTATTTATTTTTTTAATTTATCTTTTTTATTTATTAAAATATTTATAGTTGAAAATATTTTACAGTTGATACATTGTTATATCAACTACATTTAAAAAAAAAAAATTCTCTTTGAACTACGTTCCCTATAGAACTGTAGGTGTTTCTATGGTAACCAGGATTTGTTTCCCTCCACTGACCTTATCTATACTCACTAAACCGGTTATTGTTTTGCTTAAAACAACGTTAAAGCGTATTGTTCGGTGTGTTTACACAAAGATCCCATGTGTGTCTAAATAAAGCAGTTATTTTGTAGATTCCTCTGCGGGTGTGTCTCTAAATGTGCGATATCAGTGTGATAAGTGACGACTAACTGCAGGAATGCTGCGTGGGATGGCAAGAAATACAGCTAAACTTTCCAGGAGACCCTGAAGAATCAAGTCTCTGCCCATATGAAACGCTTTACAGCCGTACAGCTGGACCACACCTCGAGATCAACCGGTTTTACGAGACACCACTATCTGGATCTTTATGGAGCCCAACCCTGCTGCCTTTGGTCATTGTGTCTATCTGCGGTCTGTCCACTGGGTTCACACACATAATTAATGCTAATAAATGCAAAATAACTCACTCCCGATTCAAACTTTGCTCCTCATGTTGATAACTCCAAACTGTACCTGTGCATTAATACAGAATGTGCATTGAAATTGTGTTAAAAAAGCAAAATAGTACCGAATCGCTGGAGGAAGACGAGGACTTGTCACCATCCTTCTTCTTGTGCTCCTTGTCTTTCTTTTTCTTCTTGTCTTTGTCTTTATGTTCTTTATCTTTGTGCTTATCTTTATCCTTAGAATCACTCTGAAAAAAATAAATAAAATCTCATTCCATTAAACAGCAGACAGTCACATCTATTTCTGCACATTATGTCCGTGATGAACACTTGTATTTCCTATTTAAACAGGAAGTTGGGGCGGGACACATCAAATTGTTTGTTCCTTTATTTAAAATGACTAAAGTGTGCATATATGGATGGGCTGCTGAGAGAGATATGAACTTAAAATCTTGAACTGAAGATGTTTTTAAGAAACCTTTAGACATCTCAAACCAGCAACTGTCCTGAGAGAGATTATTCAAATTCACTTTCTGTAACATTATCAACATTATTTCCATATGCCATATTATTTCCATTCCATATTATTTCCATAATTTTTTCAGGGCTATCTGATGTTTTCCACACAGTCCCTATCAATACTTCCCATTCATCTGGTCAAGTATTACACTCACAAGATCTTTCATCTCTCTTATTATCAATATTGATCACATGTTTATGTTTTTATAATAGGATAAACTGTGATTTCTGAAATCTTTAACCCATTAGTCACGACACGAATGTTTCTAGTGGCTATTGTAATTTTAATGGTTGTTTCTGATCAGATAATTATGAATAAACGTGTTTACCTTGTCTTTGCTCTTGTCTTTGTCTTTATCCTTCTTTCCAAACCCAAAGATTCCCTCCACTTTTTTGCCCTCTGACTTCTTCACTTGATCTGGAGAAAGAGAAAGAGTAAATAAAAACGCATTCGTTTATATTCAACTAATGTTTCTTGATTCAGAAATAAAAAAAATAAAGTGCTAAATTAGCTTTGCAGAGGCTTACCTGCCATGATGAACCGTTGTAGTTATCAAACTGACTGATCTGCCTTTGTGAACACCTGTATTTTCAGGCGAGCTCTATAAGAGCGTGTCTCATGAATATTAATTACGTAATCTGACGTCCGCCCAGTCGGATTATCTGATTCGCTGAACGGCGGCGTACGTGAGCGATAGTTAGCTAGCGAATAAGCGCAAGGCTTGGCTAATGGATATTAATAAGGTTATGTGACTGGGTGGGCGGCAACACAATATAATTTCGTGCTCAGGTGATTTATTCAGGTGTGTGCATTCACGGAAGTATCTGTTCTCCACTCCTACTTCAATAACAACACATCCACGCCCATACACAGTACACAGTGCACACACACACACACACACACACACACACATGTTGGTATTTGTGGTTTACGGGGACTCTCCATAGGCATAATGGTTTTTATACCGTACAAACTGTATGGGCTATTGCCCTACACCAACCCTACACCTAAACCTACCCCTTACAGGAAACTTTCTGCATTTTTAGATTTTCAAAAAAACACCATTTAGTATGTTTTTTACGCCTTTTGAATTACGGGGACATAGGCAGTGTCCTCATAAACCACCTTCAAATTGTAATACCTCTGTTATACCCATGTCATTAAACACATTTTGTCCCTGTAAACCACAAAAACCAGTACACACACACACAATGTTGTACTGTATTGTAAATAAAGGAGTCCAGGACGACTTTTTATAGCAATTAATTGCTCATGGTATGTTTATTTTGAAAAGTCACTTAAGTCACTTTTTCAATAGTCACAACCCTGAAACAACTATTGGACATGTCTGTCATTATTATCCTGTATAAATATAGCCTACAGTTCATTATGTTGACCTTTAGTGGACCATGTTGTCACTATATATGGGATAAATAAGATGAATGGGTATAGTTTTGAGAAAACAGACATTATTTGTAATATGATATACTAACACATAAAATTGATCCATTTTCCACAATATAGTATTTCAAATGTATTGTAGGTTATATAATGTCTTTAACACTAAAACAGTTAAACAGAGATTTTCATAGATACTGTACATGAAGTACATCAAAGGACTCATGTAACAACTCGGACCGAATATATAAAAATAAAATAGCACTTTTAGTTTGTAGGACAAAACTCCCAAAATATTGTCCTAATTTAAGACAAATGGTGCAACTAGGTGTTTCAAACCAACATATAAAACCACTGCTAGAGAAAACAAGCATTTGTGGAATTGGATTTTTTTGACTAAAAACCTCACAGTTACTCTAAACATTTCCCCCATGTGACAACTTGCTCCGGCCCCCTTATGTCTTCAGTCTTCAGCTTTAGTCCTGCAAGCAAAGAGAGAATAATGTTAACTTTCAATTTTCTATGAAAAAAAAACAAAACATATGTGACAGTTCAAGTGCATGCTTGTAATACAGAAATGATTTTAGAGACACAGATCAAACATTTTTGGTCAAATCTCATGCATTTGGTTTCTGGAAAATCTTTTGAGCATTTTTTTTGTCCTCTCTTCAACAAGTAAACCGGTTTGTCTGCATTACAGGGGCGGATCCATCCAGGAGGCTATGAAAGTCAGTCTATGAAAGCACTCGACATTAACCAGGTGTTTTTAAAGTAGTTTGACACATTTTAAACTGGCCAGGTTTGTTTTACAGTATATTACTTACATGTAAGAACGAAGAACATGAAACATGACGAAAGTGAAAATAATACAGAGGTAGAAACTTTATGTAGAATAGCATCAAACATGCCTCATCCAATCAGATCATCAGAACGATTCATTTGAGTCTTTTGTTTTGAACTGTAGTTAAGCAAAACAGAAGAACGAAGCATGTTCCCTAGATAGTGCATGTTTACGACTGTAAGTGTGCACCACACCTCAAGATCAGCCGGTGTTATGAGATGCCAATATCATGCCATTTATCCAGTTAACAAATGTAATTAAAACGTTAGTAACCTGTTCTTAACTCAAACTTTGACTGCTCACTGACAAACTAATAATACCAAACTGCACCAAAAATCACCATAAAAAAGTAGATATGCTTAAGATCTCCTTCTGTGTCCCACACAACCAAATTAATTTAGGCTTGTTTTAATTAAGTGTTTATAAAATCATAGTAAAAGCAGAAAGTTACCTCATCACTGGATGAAGAGGACGACCTGTGTTTGCGTCCACACCCCTGACCATGACTATGTCCGTGTCCGTGTCCATGTCCATGTCCGTGTCCATGGCCGTGTTCGTGTCCATGCCTGTGTTCGTGTCCATGTCCGTGTTCATGTCCATGGCCGTGTCTGTGTCCGTGTCCATGCCCCTTTTTGTGCTCTTTATCCTTCTTCTTTTCCTTGTCTTTGCACTTGTCCTTCTCTTTGTCTTTGCACTTGTCCTTGTCTTTATCCGCTTCTTTGCAATCACTCTGAAAAAGCATGCATAAAACAGTACAATGCATCACATTCTATACTCCAGCATGTAGTAACATTTCAGGCAGGTTCCATCCTGCCTGAAATCCTCAACCATCATCCCTGTCCCAAAAAAGACCACCATTAACAGTTTAAATGACTACCGGCCAGTGGCTTAAACTCCAGTCATCATGAAGTGTCTGGAGAAACTGGTCAGAAGTCACATCATTTAAGGACCTTCACCTATATTTGACCCTCATCAGTTTGCATACAGGGAAAATAGATCTACTGAGGATGCTATCGCCTGTGCCCTTCATACAACTTTAACCCATCTGGAACAGCAGGACAGTTACGCCAGGCTTCTTTTCATTGATTTTAGCTCGGCATTTAACACAATGATTCCTGACAGACTGGTAACTAAATTAAGCAGTCTTGGTCTTCCATATTCCACTTGCCTCTGGATTAAGGATTTCCTCAGCAACCGTCCGCAGAGAGTTAAAGTAGGGCCTCAGCTTTCCCCAGCACTCACCCTTACCACCGGCTCCCCGCAGGGATGTGTGTTGAGTCCCCTATTGTATACTTTGTACCAGGGATGGGCAACTGGCGGCCCGCAGTGTCTTTTAGTACGGCCCACTGGATTATATTAGACTCGGATGATCAATTTTAAAATATTTGAAAAGTAAGTCACGTAAAGATGCAAGAACACAAGATCCAGGGGGCGTGGTTGGATCTAGATCCAACTCTTCCCACCTTACATATACCTAAACCTGCCCGTGTCCACCCCCTGATCCCTAAACCCACCCTTCCCCACCCCTAAACCTACCCATCTTCACCCCCTGATCCCTAAACCCA
>JAFVLL020002454.1:15000-21647 GCA_021397915.2 Tor tambroides | reverse complement strand
CACACTTTAAAAAAAAAAAAAAAAAAAGGCAACCAGCTTCAGCAGATTTTGGAGTTTTCTCAACTTATTTTTGTAGGAGATTTTTGAGTTCTCTCAACTTTTAAGTTTTATAAACTTAAAACAAGAAGTTGAGAAAACTCAAAAATCTGCTGCAGCTGGTTGCCTTAAAGTTTGCTCAACTTTTTTTTTTTTTTTTTTTACAGTGCAGCAGCGACTTTATATTCTAAGAGTCCTGAAAAACAACGCTTTAGATAAAGAACTGCTGGTGTCCTTCTCTAGAAGTCCGATTGAAAGTGTGTTGACATACTGCATTCCAGTGTGGTTTGCTAGCTGCGCTGCCCAGGAAAAGACAGCGCTTCAGAGGGTGGTTAACACAGCACAGAAGATCATTAGGAGCTGTACAGGACCCGCTGCCTTAAAAAGGCTTGCAGCATTTTGAAAGACTCATCCCATCCAGCACATCATTTTTTTTGAACTGTTGCCCTCAGGTCGGCGGTACAGGACAATAAAAGCCAAAACAAACAGACTGAAAAACACCACATATCCCAGGGATGTTGCAATACTAAATGAACACTGAATGTAAAATTCCATCTTGTTTCAATCTGAACTCTGCAATTACTCACAGTGGTGTATTCAAAAACTGCTTCAACTGTGATGGATGTGTAAATATTGCTGCTTAAAGTATATATATATATTTTATTCTTTTACATACATATATTTACATATATACACATACTGGTCTTTTATTTACTTATTTATTTTAGTATTTGTTTTTAACTGAAATCTTTTTTTGCACTGAAATAGGATTGCACATAATTTCGTTGTACTTTTTGTATAATGGCAATAAAAAGATTCTGATCCTCTTATTTTTCGACATTATTAACCCTCAAGGGCTGAACAACACTTCTGAGATCTTGAAAGGAGTCTTGCGGGTTGAACTCAACACAAAACACTGTTCGCAACACGTTACTTCTGTAATCTGATTATAAACACATCAGGAAATTGGCTTTAAATGAAAAGTGTTTGGAGTGGAAGGGGTTAAAAAGTAAAAAAAACATTTGGATTTAATAAGAAATTCTGATTATTAGCTGTCAGATGACATTATAAACACTTTCCAAATTAGTGCTATTTTAGCATCATTGAGATACTATTAGCTTTTGTTAATAGATTTTATTTATTTATAACTGTTTTATTTTTATTTATTTATATATTTTGTTTGTAAGAGTTCATTTTTATTTTTGTTTTCTGTTTTCATATTTTTTATAAGTTTTAGTCATTTTAATGGGTTTTTTTTAATCATTTTTAATTTTATTATATATTTATCTCAGTTTACCTTTACCTCAGTTACCTTGGCAACTACGTGAAATAAAATAAGCATTTAATATTTTATTTCAACTAACAACATTTTTTATGGTTTTAGTTATCAATAATAACCCTTTTATATATGCAAAACCTGTTAGTTTTTTTAAATAGGCCTACTTTTCATCTTTATGTGTATAAAAAGACAAGTTTTTAGTATAAAATCAATATAAGAGAGCTGACAATAACACTATTTCGATTTTTTCTGTGTATTAGAAAACTTTCATTGACTATCATGATTAAATATTCTTACCTTTGGCTTGTCACTATCTTTGTCCTTGTCCTTACACTCTTTATCTTTTTCTTCTTTGTCTTTGTCTTTATCTTTATCCTTTTTTCCAAACCCAAAGATGCCCTCCACCTCGCTGCCCTCCTGCTTCTTCACCTCATCATCTCCAACAGCTGCTCAAAAACAGGAATACAGCTGTTAGTTTCTCTTAGAAATCAACCAGTGTGTGTTTACTGATATATCATTTCTGTTTACCTGAGCCCAGATCGAAGTCCATGATGAAGCAGTGAATGTGGTCTGATCGAGATGACAGCTGTATTTATTATCATCAACATCGGTGTTTCTACCGGGATCCACCCCAGAGCGTCAAAACACTTCCTGTTTGTGCCTCATTAATATGAATTATTGTGATGTAAGATTCGCCCTTTCTGATTGGCTGGAAGACAGACAACGCTAAATATGCAGTAACATTAGCGAAACTCTACAGTACGCAGCTATGGCTTGGCTCATGAATATTAATTAAATAATCAGTAGTCTCAGCTGATTGGCTAAGAGACGTCGAAAGGTAGGTGAGTGAGCTGACTCAATAAGGAATAGCTCGTGTTTATTAATAAGTGTTTCTCTTGCAATTCATGAAATTTTTCTTCTAAATTCTTTATTTTTTCAAACTTTTTCCTTCAGAATTCTGAGAAAAAGTCAGAACTGTGAGATAAAAAGTAGAAATTAAAATAAATGTTACAAGTGAACAATGACCTAAAACTTCAGAGGAAAGTCATTTAAAACACCAAATCCTGTTTTTAGAATTGACACAAACAGGATTATCCAACAAAATCAGTTTATGAACCTCTTGTGTCTCATATGGGTGGTCCTGCTTTAGGACAATGCTTTTGTTAAAACGTTCATAATGATGAGCTGTTTTTGCCCAAAAGCAGGTGTCCAGGTGTATCTCCGATCATTCTCGATCTCTGACTCACTACCGGCTCCGGAAAACAGACAAGATTCCCAAAGTTGTGCTGGGACAGTGATTTATTTAGTGTATAGATGTAGCTTTTAAATGAATAGTACATCCAAAAGTGAAAAATTCCTGAAAATGTGCTCATCCGCAGGCCATCCAAGATGTAGATGAGTTTGTTTCTTCCTCAGATTTGGAGAAATGTAGCATTGCATCAGAGTCTCAGCAATGGATGCTCTGCAGTGAATGGGTGCCGTCAGAATGAGAGTCCAAACAGCTGATAAAAACACCACAAGTAATCCACACCACTCCAGTCCATCAGTTAACATCTGGAGAAGACAAAAGCTGAAACAAATCCATCATTAAGAAGTTTTTAACATCAAATTGACGCTTCTGGACAAAATATAAATCCATAATCCATAATAACTCTTCCTCCAGTGAAAAAGTCCATCTCCTGTTTTCTCTCACATAAAAATCAAGCCACATATTTGTTTAGAGCTGTTTTGGCTTGTAAATGGTGCTTGATCTGTGCAGATTTCTCTCCTGTTTCAGACCAGACCACTTTTTCACTGGAGGAACCGTTATTATGTATAAATATGGATTTGTTTCTTACAAACACGCAGCTTTTGTCTTCTGAAGATGTTAACTGATGGACTAGAGTGGTGTGGATTATTGTGATGTTTTTATCAGCTGTTTGTACTCTCATTCTGACGGCACCCATTCACTGCAGAGCATCCATTGCTGAGCATTTTTAAATTCAAACCATTGGATCTAGTTAAAATATCTTCTATCCATAATATTGATTTCTCCAGTGAAAAACACTGGATCTACTCCTTTAACACTATAAATGATCTTTAGCTGTTTCAGTGTCATGTATGATTAATGTTATAAATATCGAGTGTATAAAATGAATGCAATGTAAGTCTTAGGAAAAAAGTGTCTGCCAAATGCTCAAATGTCAAATAAGCCAACTGGAACCCACTGAAATAAGCAAACACACATCCCCCTGATTTTATTCAGTGACATCTTGTTTTTGTAAAATCCTCCAGAAAGATTAGATCTCCCTGACAGGAACTAAATGAACTTCTCTAAAAACAGCCCCAGCCCAAGGCACTTCAGGAAAGTATCTAGGTGTGGTTTCTATTCATGCCTTTTGCTCTACAAATGCTCTGGTTCTGATTATTCCAGCACATAACGACAGAAAACACTCATGTGAATCATTTTCACACAAACTGCATGTGGTTTGTTTACAGGCTTTTTAATAGTATCATTCAAAATCAAAATATTCCCTGAATCAAGCAAGATACAGCTATTGGGTTAAAATATAATGTGCTGCATCTAAAAATCTCATAAAAACATAAATGATAATTGCAGTGATTATCCAATAAACAACAATGTGAGTTAAATGCTGCATTCTATTCCCTCTATCACAGACAAAAACAAACACACACTGATCATAAGCATTCACGTCTTGAAGTCGATCTTCGTAACACCATAACAAAATAAGTACTGTGGCCGTACCATGGTACAGTGATTATATCAGATGATTAAATATATATTCCAGGGTTCACCGAATGATAAATAAAATATTTCATAAAAATTTTTGTAAATAATTTAGATCACAGTGGAAATTGCAGAAAAAAAAAGAAGTAATTCTAAGCATTATTTCTACATCATTCATGCAATTTTTTTTTTCTGAAACATTTTAGTTGGACGTTCATATAATGCTTTTTAAATGTAACTATTTGTTTCGGAATGTTCAGAGAACATTCAAAGTAACATTTCTATAATGTTTGTAAAATGATAAAATGGAATGTTCACTTAGTTTGAAAAAAAAAACAAAACTTTTTTTTTTTTTAATACATTTAAATAACTGGACATTTTGAACGTTCAGAGAACAGTCAGAATTAAAAATAATGTTTTTGTAACTTAATGGGAACGCTAGAAAAATGCTCTATTTTTGTTAGCTGGGTTTAGCCTATGTTTAGCATTTTACCTCTGCTGACTGTACCCTGGACCACAAAACCAGTCATAAGGGTCCATTTGAAATTGACAATATTTATATATAGGACAATATTTGGCCGAGATACTGTACAACTATTTGAAAATCTGGAATCTGAGGGTGCAAAAAAAAAATTGCCTTTAAAGTTGTCCAATTGAAGTTCTTAGCAATGCATATTACTAATCAAAAATGAAGTTTTGATATATTTACGGTAGGAAATTTACGAAATATATCTTCATGGAACATGATCTGTACTTAATATCCTAATGATTTTTGGCATAAAAGAAAAATGGATAATTTTGACCCATACAATGTATTGTTGGCTGTTGCTACAAATATACCCCAGCGACTTAAGACTGCTTTTGTGCTCCAGGCTCACATTTGAGATGAAAGAATCATGTAGGAATCATAAACTTTTGGTAATTGCAGAGCTTATTTTCTGCAATAATTCAAAAGCCAATGGAAAAATCCTAATGGGTTTTTGTCCAAGGAAACCAGGTTGATACAAACATACGTCATCACTGCAGCACTCTAAACCCCCCAAAACATGGTACTGCCATGGTACTTTTGTGTAAGTGTTTCTCACGATGTGAAGTGTGAGGTGTCTCTGCTGGTCGTGACTCTGTCTGTCTCCAGCGTGTTTCTTTGAGGATGACCCATCAGGCTCTCTATGGCAGTCAGAGGCCTGCGGGAGGGGCTGCTGCTCTCCCCTCGGCTCAGGCTTTCAGAAGGCAGGCTGGAGTAAACTTGAGATGAAGAAATCTGAGAGCCACAATCTCCACAGCTGAAATCCGTTGTGCCGAATGACCCCAAACCCCATAACTCTCTTTCGGTCTTCAGTGAGGAGTTTTCTCCATCCTTATCATCTGATTTGGCTTTCTTCTGTAGAGGAATAACAATAGAGGTTCAGTTTAACTACTGTGAGAGAACTACACAACCATGTCACACGGCAAGACACGGTAGACGTCAGCAAGGATAAGTGAATTTCCTCTATATCTTAGAAAATAAAAGTTGTCATAATGCTTGAGAAATAACATAGACTAAAATAAGCAAGCTTGGATTAGTTCATACATGCTTGTCGTCATCGTTTTCTGATCCTGAAGGCTTTCCTGAGTCCTGGGATCAAAACAAAAGCAACAAGACACAATCATCAGACAAAAGACAAAAATATAAATCAAACTACAACAAATGTATGAAACTGACATTGTTGTCAGACAACAATGCAGCATATGTATATATTAAATATATTATATATCATACATGCATACATACAAAACCATAAAAATTTGTTGCCTGAAATTAAATCTACAATGAAATGAAGTCAAATAAAATATTACAAACATAAAATACACAAAATTATACAGACATAAACCACCCCCCCCCCCCTGAATAAACTAAAAATGAATAAACTAATAAAAATGACACGAAAATGAAATTACTAAAAATGCAACTAAATTTAAAATGAAAATACCAAAATAAAAACGAATTCAACATTAATAAAAACTACAAAAGCATCTTAATGGTACTAAAACAACACTGGTAAAATTGCTTATTTTTGAATGATTGACTTTATAAAGCGAGTTGCAACATTTTCTTTGCATCTTATTCATTAACTGCTAGTAATGCAGGTTAACCAGGCGTTAAACCAGTACTGCAGGTTTAACCGAGTCTTAAACGTCGAACATCACCTTTTTACTCTTCTTGTCTTTTTTCTTTTTCTTGTCCTTCTTCTTCTTCTTCTTCTTCTTCTTGTCATCGTCGCTGTCAGAGGAAGAGGATGAGGAGCTGGACTCCTGAGGACGGAGGTCAAGAGGTCAAATACTGTACGTTCTGGGTTCATGTATTTCTCATGTACTCAGCGTGAATATTTAATATAGAGAGATTTTACTTTTAGATTTTACCTTTTTCTTATGCTTTTTCTTCTTCTTCTTCTTCTTCTTCTTTTTCTTCTCATCATCGCTGTCAGAAGACGAGGAGCTACTTGATGAAGATGAAGAAGAATCCTTTAAGAAACGAGAGTAGAGCAGTTATTCAGTCAGTGTTTTTCACATGCATCTGTAAATCTACATAAACCCATGTGTGACCCTGGACCACAAAACCAGTCA
>JAFVLL020002454.1:0-10000 GCA_021397915.2 Tor tambroides | reverse complement strand
ATAGACTTAACAAAACCAGTGGGAAAAAGACAAGATCGAGCTGTTCTTCCACACAACAAAAGAGTACAATGACTAGTGACTAAAATAAAATATAATATAATATAATATAATATAATAAAACATAAAATAAAATAAAATCCCTAAAAATCCCCATGTTTAAAAAACAATAAAATAAAATATAAATACATCTCTATCCCAATAAAATATATTAAAATAAAATAAATAAAAATAAGGAACAGCAATAAAAAAATAAATTAAAAAAAATTAATTGTAAAAATGTCAAATTAACGTAATTTTCAAATTAAACACTCACATAAAAAACTAAGGAATAAATTAATAAAAACGTGCAAAAAGAGTTAAGAATGTTTTGATAATGTTTCCATTAAGTTACAAAAACGTTTTTAAATAGTTTTTAAAATAATAAAAAAATTAAACAAACAAACAGACAAATAAATGAATACATAAACAAATGTCCAAACTAAAGCGTTTCAGAAAAAATGTCCCATGAACAAGGTATAAATAATATTTTTATCTCTAATGTTATTAAAGGCCATTCTCATAATGTTACAGGAAGAACATTTGTTCATAACTTTGAGAGAAACTTATCAAAACGTTCCCTGCTAGCTGGGCATTACCAAACATCAGAGAACCGTGAACATGCAAATGTTCAAAATAAAATAAAATAAACATAAGGCATTCAAATATAGGTTAGGTCCATATATATTTGGACACAGGCACCATTTTTGTTATTTTAGCTATTGACCAAAACATATTCAAGTTACAGTTATATAATGAATATCATATGCGCTTAAAGTGCACACTCTGAGCTTTAATTTGAGGGTTTTCTCATCACAACTGGAGGATAGGTTAAGGAATTACAGCTCTTTAATATGTACCTCCCCCTTTTTTCAAGGGACCATAAGTAATTGGACAATTGACTCAAAAGCTGTCTCATGGACAGGCGTGGGCTATTCCCTCATTATTTCTAACTCAACTAAAGCAGGTAAAAGTTCTGGAGTTGATTTGCATTTGGAAGCTGTTGCTCTGAACTCACATCATGCGGTCAAAGGAGCTCTCCATACAAGTGAAACAGACCATTGTTAGGCTTCAAAATCAAAATAAATCCATCAGAGAGATCGCAGGAGGATTAGGAGCGGCCAAATAAACAGTTTGACACATTCTGACAAAAAAGAGTGCACTGGTGAGCTCAGAAACATAAAAAGGCCTGGACGTCCACGGAGGACAACAGTGGTGATGATCGGAGGATCCTCTCCACGGTAAAGAAAAACACTTTCACAACATCCAGCCAAGAGAAGAACACTCTCCAGGAGACAGACGTGTCTACAATCAAGAGAAGACTTCACCAGAGCAAATACAGAGGCTTCACCACAAGCTGCAATCTAGCCCAGATTAGACTTTGGACGGCTGAAATTAAGATCAACCTGTACCAAAATGATGGGATGAAAAAAGCTCATGATCACTGTTGCCAACTCTCGCGAGACAAATAAACAACCGAATCTTCAAAAACAAGCCCAAAACAAGCCCAATATTTTCTGATGATTTATTATTATCAATATTATTTCTTATCAGTTATTTATTACTAATAAATGAGCCAAACTGAAACCACTTTTTTATCTGAAAAGTAAAAACAAGTTATTTTACAAAAATCAAAGTGGGAACAAAAAGCCTAATAAAATATATTCAAACCAAATGTACATGCTGTTAGCATTACTATGAGCCTCCTTGTTTTTTATTACAGCCCGTGATAATTAATACATTACAAAAACACTAATGTAAAATTAAAAATGACTTTATAAAAGAAAGTCATCCCATTCTATTACGTCTGCTACTTTCATTGCTTGGATTACAGTGTCACGCTGCTTCTTTTTGAACATGATTTTTCTTCAACGATGGAATGTTTGATGAATTACGCTACAGCACTTATATTATTGCACTAATTGGCCTTTAACTGTGAGAAGAGAGAGTGTCAAACAGTGCACTGGAGAATACGGGCGAACATAAGTGTAAAGAAACAAAGTTGCTTGTCAGATTTTCCTAACAAGCAACCATATTTTTTTAAAATAAGCCCAAACAAAACCAAAACCCACGACCCAGGATTTTTTCACACAACTTTAGAAAAAAAGAAGCCCAAAGTCGCGTACATATAATAAGCGGACTTGGCAACTCTGCTCACGATCCAAAGCATATAACATCATCTGTGAAACACGGAGCAGTGTGATGCATGAGCTGCATGGCTTCCAGTGGCACTGGGTTACTGGTGTTTAGTGAAGATGCGACAGAAGACAGAAGCAGCCGGATCAATTCTGAAGTGTATAGAGATATAGATTCAGATTCAGCCAAATGCAGCAAAGTTGATTGGATGGCGCTTCATAGTACAAATGGACGATGACCCAAAACATACTGAAAAAGCAACCCAGGAGATTTTGAAGCTAAAAAAGCGGATATTCTGCAATGGCCGAGTCAATCTCCTGATCTCAACCTGATTGAGCAGCATTTCACTCGCTGAAGACAAAACTAAAGACAGAAAGAGCCACAAACAAACAACAACTGAAGTCAGCTGCAGTAAAGCCCTGGCAAAGCATCACAAAGAAGAAACCCAGTCTCTGCTGATGTCCATGAGTTCCAAAATTAAGACAGTCATCTCCTGCAAAGGATTCTCAACAAAATATGAAAAATGAACATTTTATTCATGATTATATTTATTTGTCCAATTACATTTGAGCCCCTGAAAATGGGGGGACTGTGTATAAAAATGATTGTAATTCCTAAGCATTTTATGTTCTATTTTTGTTCTACCCTTTGAATTAAAGCTGAAAGTCTGCACTTCAGTTTCATCTTGATTGTTTTATTTTTAATTATTTTATATATGGACTGTGCAGTAAGCACAGCCAAACTCTGCATGCAAAGAGCTCATTTCCTCATGCATCACATATTTCAGGCTTTTAGTTGTCTGTCCAAATATCTTAGGCCTAAAACTCACAGGTGTTTCATAGAGTAAAATTACCACTGGAGTGACACACACACACACACACACACACACACACACAATGAAACACCTGTCCTCTGATCCGTCTTACCTGTTTCTGCGAGAATCCCCGGCTCTGCAGTCTCGCTGATTTTCATTTTCTTCTTTTTTCTCTTTTCATCCTGTTGAGGAGAATGCGTGAGTGAGTAAATTTGGGAGCGTGACCCAGATAAGTCATGAAGAAGATGTAAATATTGTTGTTTTGTGGTAAACACATATATTTCGTAATTAGGACAGCAGCCATGAGACACACTCTACAAATCCTGTATTACACAAGCGAGCCGTGACTGTTGTTCAGCACGCCGTGACTCAGACAACTTTCCTTCATCTGCAGGAAAACAGCGGTAAATAAACACAGCCTTTATTTAAAGTTCAGCCCAAAGTCAAAACTCTGTCTTCATTTACACATGCTGTTCCAAACCCGCATGACTTTCTTTCTTTGGTTGAATGCAAAAACAAGATGTTCAGTAGAACGAGCTGTTCTTGCACTCAACATGAGTATACAATGACCAGTTGTCCAGCTCAAAGCAAAACAAATAAAACAAAACAGAAAATAATATCAAATATAAATATACATAATATAAAAAATAAAACACTATCCACTAAAATGAAATAAATATTTATTCCCTACTCACTAAAATAAAATAATTTACAATCCACTAAATTACAATAAATGCTTTTCCCTATTCACTAAAATAAACTACCTATCCCTATCCAATAAAATAAAATAATAAATAAATAAGTAAAATAATACATCCTATCCAATAATCTAAAATAAAATCCATATCCACTAAACTAAAATACAATAAATCACCATCACTATCCAATAAAATAAAACAAAATTCCCTTGCAAATAAAATAAAATAAATCCCTATCAGTGTTGGGTAAGTTACTCTAAAAAAGTAATTAATTATCTAGTTATCTTCAACAGTGTAATTAGACTACTGTACAAATTACTCTCTATTTAATCACTTATTACGAATTACTTTCTAAATCCTATATCAAAGTTAATGAATGATACAAGGATAGACATTAAACAGTTCTTTTAATACTTTCAAATAAATAACAGATAACCACATCAATTATTCTGGCCATACTTTAGATTAAGGCCAAATTCTCACTATTAACTAACTATTACCTATGACTTTTGCCTCAATATACTCCTAATTACTACTTATTAATACTTAGTAAAGTAGTGGTAGGATTAAGGATTTAGAATAAGGTCTTGCAGAATAAGACATTAATATGTGCTTTTTAAGTAATAATAAACAGCCAATATCCCAGTAATATTCATGCTAATAACCAACTAGTCAACAGTGAGAATTGGACACTAAAGTGTTACCAATATTTGTATAAACTCACCAAAGTATTTAAACTGAGAAGGATACATTAAAAGCATGCATTTTAAGGTTAGATTTTAAATTTTGATGTTAAATCCACTATTGTACTGTATAGTCTATACTCAGTATTAAGTTCAATTACATAAGTAACTGTAATTAAATTACAGAACAAATAAGAGTAATCCCTTACTTTACTTTTTCAAGGGAAAAGTATTTAAATTACAGTAACTAATTGCTTAGTAACTAGTTACACCCCACACTGATCTCTATCCACTTTTACTGCATGGAAAAGACCACCACAATCATTCTGCTAAACAAATCCATTTGTTTTAAACTGAAGAACAAAAGTCATGAATTTGAACATGAGCATAACATAATCAGTCTAGAAACTGGTTAAACACTCTGTTCCTGTTTTTGCTTTAATGTTACTTTCAAAAAACAATCAAGGCAAAGCTGAAGTTCCCCATATAACCACAGGTGATGTAGTGTGTGTGTGTGTGTGTGTGTGTGTGTGTGTGTGTGTGTGTGTGTGTGTGTGTGTGTGCGTGTCTGTGTGTGTGTGTGTCTGTGTGTGTGTGTGTGTGTGTGTGTGTGTGTGTGTGTGTGTGTGTGTTTATGAATGTTAAAAGCATATTTGGTGAACTCTGTCGCTCTGATTGGCAGTGTTGTAGAGCACAGGTGCGTTCTAGGTTATGTTTAACATCAGAGAGTACAAATCTCTACACTAAAACACAGCAGATTGTGACACTTTCAGCTCCTCAGTATGTGTGAGAAATACAGATTGCCCAAGCACTTTAAGCCATATAGATTTCCACTTACCATAGTAAATCAAAGGACAGCAAAACCATACTGTAACATGTGCACTAGTTGCCACACTTCAAAGATAATTAAATGTGCAAAACTTATTAAACTTATTCATCTGCTCACCTCACTGCTGTCACTGTCCGAGGATGAAGAGGAAGATGATGAGGATGATGATGATGATGATGAAGATGATGAGGATGATGAGGATGAGGATGATGATGATGAGGAAGAGGAGCTGGACTTCTGTATGAGGAAGTGACAGAGTTATTGCACAACCCGGATACAAACCTGCAAGAACTTGTTACTGTTAGTTGTCATATTTTTCTGTGGGTGTGCGTGTTTGTTCTGCCCTCTGGCCCTATTCCCTAATTGCATAAGAAGGGAATTCTTCTCTTTAAATGTTGAAAAAAACTTGTGAGGAATGCATTCTGAAAACCTCATAAAATGGTCTAATAATCATGCTTTTCTTCTCTGTTTTGTACTCAAATGCATGTATTATTCTGGGATTAATAAACTCTGGCATGCAATAAAACATTCCTTTGTCTATGGCAAATATCAGTTACATTTATGCATTTGGCAGATGCTTCATTTCGAAGCGATATACAAAACAGGAACAAAATCTGCTTGTCAATATCTAAATAGTTCCTGCTCTGAAATTAATATACAGTAAAAGGTTCATTCGTGTGCTCATTAAGCTCTAATTAAGCAGGTGGAATGAGCGGAATGCCACAGGGTTCGCTACTGGGCCCCTTCTTGTTTCGTAATCTAAGTACCTTGCTTCTTTTCTTCTTCAGCTTTTTCTTCTTCTTCTTCTTCTTGTCTTTTTCATCATCCTCACTGTCAGAGGAAGATGCAGAGCTGTCACATGACCAGGGCTCATTCTGGAGAGGAAGAATTGTGCATTAATATACTTTCACAGTGGATGTAAAGGGAAAAGGAAATTTACGTCACTGTGAACCACCTAAGAACAACGCTTAATTAAACTTTCCTACCTTTCCATCCTTCACACCTGGAACTTTTGGATCGATGTCACACACTATCACGGAACAGGCCACACCCCCTTCCTCCAGTTCATTCTTGCGCTCTGAGTCTGCAGCTGCACACAAGCAGTTTCAAAATATTATATTAAAATCTACAAATATCATTCATTATATATTAATTCTCATTAAACAGCTGCCCTTGAACTTCTAACTTCTATGCCCTTGAATGAACTTCTATCTATCTATCTATCTATCTATCTATCTACCTATATATCTATCTATCATTTAGAGGTTAATCTTGCAGATGTAAATTTTCTTCTTTCTTGTTTTGATTCAAATTTTGTAAAAACATCACAATAAAGATGAAAAACTTTGTGCCTTAAAACAACAAGCAAAAAGGTTTACATCATTTAAAGAATATTTAGTCATCACATTATAAATAGGCTACTTGTAAATATAGGTCAAACATTACTTAACATTTACAATATTTAAATGTATACAATAGTAAAATCTTGCATTATAAATGCAATTTTAACTGTGTGCAAAAGCTCAGAAATTATTTGCCAACTAATTTATATAGGCTATATTGATTCTGAAAACTCGAGTTCAAACTTTCTCAGTGTAAATTAATGGCATATAACATCAATGTAGGTCATTGGTTGAATAGTTGAAAAAGTTTAATAAACAGTTCAAACTGCATCAAAAAGTTAGAATTAAAAAACGCTGTCTACAAACAAAAGAGAAGCATTGCAGATAGTCAGTTCCTCTTTCCTTTAGTTTCATTTTGTCATTCATTTGATTTGACAGATTTTCACACGGTTAAATTACCTGAAAGCTGCCTGGACGCCATCTGCTCGTCCACCGATTCTGCGCTCAGCTGCTGACCGCGGACAGGTGCTTTTATACCTGTGGGGAGGGGCTTATCCGCCACTTCCGCTTTTCCTGCTCATGAATATTAATTAACCCTGACGTTCGCTCAGCGACTCTAACTTCAAACTGTTGAATAAACATAGTTTTATTAATATTAATAAACCTACGAGCCTGGAGACTGCAAGAAAGCTATAGCACCACGTTAGATCTGTTACATATTTATGAAGTAAGCCTTTACAGAAACTTGCACACTGGCAAGACTTGCACTTCCTCATTTTCTAGAGCCGTTTGTCATTCGGTTTTAATACACTAAACCCTTTCAATAGCACTTAATCTTATTTGTAACAGTGAGTTATGTTTCTCACGCCCTTTGTAAACACTGAGAGGGTGTGTGTTTGTTTTCTCCTCTTATAGTCTCTCTTCTGTTTGCAAGCAGGCGTAAAGAGTTCAATACTGATTTGACAGTGATTGTAAGCTGTTTTTACGTGTAAACACACCTCTAATACATTCTTACAGGCTTAAAATGTGTCTAGTTTTGCGAATATGAATCCTACTACCCTTATGAAAATTACCAAGGTTTTATTGTTATAAAAGTGTAATAACCATGTTTTTTTTTTTGGTGTATTGATTACCATTTGTATAACCACAGTTGTACTATAAATACCATGGTTAAACTATGGTTAGTGTAGCAAAACCATGGTTACTTTGTGTCTACCATGGTTTAAATAGTTACCATGTTTTTTTCTTTTTGTTTGTGGTAAAAGCATGGTTAGTTTTCGTAAGGGTATAGCCAAGGATTAAGGCATGAATATTGATTAAGCTGTTTAAAGGAGTTTTTTTAGGTGAACTATTCCTAAAAACAGTAGGCCCTATGTCAAGCAGAATGCATTATGCAATGAAAAACATTTCAAACTAAAGTCATATGACTGTCATGCAGGGGTGAATCAGTCAATTCTGTCTGATATTACTTGGATTCTAGTGCTAAAAACATTATGGATCATATTATGCAGCATCATATATAGTTTCTGGTTACATGTAAATAACAAAACCTAACATAATGCACATAAAGAGGATGTTACCGGTGTAAAACTGCTGACTCAAGGTGACTCAGAAATCATGATGTCATGTTTTTCCATGATGTTACATAGCAACTCGTGCATCTGAAACCCTTGTGCTGGGTTATTACAGTTTAAATGCATCTCATTTACATTTGTGTATAAATGTTTGGGCTGATGTATTACCTGGTCAAGTCTCACATGAAAAGGAAAACCAATTATGTTTACATTATCAGCAATACATGCTTTGCAGGATATTGTTGTTCAGTGTTTAAAATACACAATACTAGCTTACTAATTAATACTGTGCTGTTTAGACACAGTATGCATTATATGCAACAGTATGGCTGTATCCAGAATAGCAAAGTACCATGGTATTTCTGCAATATATAGTATATTGTGGACAGTTTGTATGCTGCCAAAATGTACTGCATGCAATTAGAGCACACTGTGCAAAATATTGTATTCCACAATGCAATGCACCCCCATTTCCAGTGTGATGAATGAATCTCAACCTCAGTGGTAGGTCATTATTTATGGAAATAAAAACTGTTTGCATTTTAATTCAATTTTGTGCAAAATGATAACACTTTCGCAGTCCTATCAAATATTTGATTTCATCATGGTCTTTCATTTGTCAAGTCAAATACTATTCTTATTTGTATAATCTATAAAAATATGGTATAATTAATAATAATAATAATAATAATCATACTTTACAAGAATATAATTGTTTTTATTTATTTAGCTTTTTTTTTCTTAAATAACAACAACAACAATAATAACCAATTAATTAATTAATAACAACAATTATTATTTTATTTATTTATTATATTTATGTATTTAATATTTTTATTTGGCATATTTTAGCTTATAATAATAATAATAATAATAATAATAATGTATTATTTAGAGCTTAATAAAATAAATGTTAAATAATTTTATTTTTATATTTAATTAGCATATTAAAAATAAAAAAATAAAAAATAATTAGCATATTACACATTTTTAACTTAAAAAATAGTGTTACTACTACTACTACTACTACTACTACTACTACTAATAGTATTTATTGTTTTTATGTCATTGTATTATTTCTTATTATCTTTATATAAGCAGTCTGAAATGGCATGAAAAGCTAATCATGTTGCATTGTGGGTTTCAGTATTTTATATATATATAATAGGTCACCTGGTATTCTGTGTGTGCAGTAATTGTGCATATTGTGCTCATTATTATACTGTATACACTATATATATTATGTTATGCTATTCTTAGCCAGAGAAGACACTCCACTGAAGAAGGTGAGGAAGCTCCTGTTTTTGGCTGACACTGATTAGTGTCTCGTATGGCTCCTCCTGTGGCATTCTGGGAATGAAATATCATGCTGAGATATTGTGTATCAGGTATTGTTCTTAAACGCTTCCCCAGGATCATTTCCAAGAGCTGGTGAATGGATTACGTGTTCATCTGTCTCTCGGTGGGAACCTGATGAGTTTCCAGAAACCAGCGCTCTGTGATTTCCATTTCTTCATGCGTCTCAGTGCAGGTTATCATGTTAGTTCAGCTTAACCAGGACTGAGTAGAGAGCAGAGACGTGTGAAGGGCCGTGAGGGACAATAACACACTGATGCACTGTGCTTTACTGTTGCTGTGTGCTTGAGATTTGTGCTTGATTATAAAAATGGATTATTGCATTTCAGTACCTAAATAAACTATATAGGGTGGGCAATTCATAGCTTAACAGCGTCTTGGAGACACAGTTCTTCTGGATTTAGTCCGTCTCAGTTTGTTCTGCTTCTTCATATCATTGGAAATGTAAACTGATATTTCCTACTGACACACTACAGCAAAAGATAGAAATAACTGACTTAAAACCATTTTTAGCTGCTGAAAATACTAGTG
>JAFVLL020002452.1:0-13290 GCA_021397915.2 Tor tambroides | reverse complement strand
TGAAATGGAATTAAAAAGGCACTTAATACACTTCTGAATAGCTCACAACCCTGCTTTCCTGAATCTGGTAAACACTTTTTTGGGATGAATTGGAATGCTGACTGCAAGGCCAGACTCAGTCAAATAACATCTATACCTGAACTTGACTTCTTGAAGTCAAGTATAGCATTAAACCTTATTAAGATGTGCACCTGGTGTGGAAGAGTTTTGGTAAGTTAGCTATAAAAAGTTGTCAGTCCTTGGGAAGGTCATTCTTAATCAGAGTATGAGCCTCCAGGACTTTCAGTGGATATACCTTTATCACAAATGCTGACAGCTGCACACTCACATGCTGCCCAACAAGAAGAGGCAGCTCTATCGACGTGCTTATCGACAGCTTTCTGGAGAACCCTTTTGATCCACAGATACAACTCTGTCGAGCACACTCAAGGCCAGCAGCATTCTGCACCACAGTCCCAGAGTTTCAAGAGGGTTATAGCAGTTGAAGTGCACATTTCTTTTCTGATGCTAAAATACTTTCTCATAGCCAAACTTAATATGCAGAGACAAGTATAACAATATAAGAAAAACAACAATGACTTACAGTATTACAATTAATCTCACAATTTTGCATAGCTAACTTCCTTTTAAAAATAAATAATTGTGCAATTATTAGTTTGTGTGAATGACGTCCACTGCATGTTGATGCAGGGAAATATGCATTCATATTCAATAATAACAACTTTAGGCACACTTTATGCACATAGTATTAAGTTTGAATATGTAGAGTATTTGCCACTGACCTTTTCTTTACTGTTTGCAATTTTTTAATTTGCATTTTGGCTTTCTTTATTTTTTATTTCATTTCACCATACACAGAATGCAGCTCAGTTTCAATCAGCACCAAATAATCTGATCACTTTTTAGAAATCACACAAAATAGTAGGTTAAGCTGAATAAATGTGTTAAGTTCACCCCAAAATTTAAATTCTGCCATCACTTACTCATCCTCATGTCATTCCAAAACCATAAGACTTTGGTTAATCTTGATCACAAATTAAGATTTTTTTTTTTCCAATGAAACCTGAGAGGTTTCTGTCACTCCACTGAAAGTCTAGGTAACCAAAACTTAAAAGACCCAAAAAGGCCATAAAGGTGTTCTAAAATGAATGCATATGAATCAAGCTGCTCAATCCAAGTCATGTGAAGAGACATGATCGCTTAATTCACAGATTTAATTTAGGCTTATATCTAAACTACATTTGATTTTTATTTTATTTTCTTAAAAATGATCTTCACAAATACTGCACATAGAGCACATCACATATGGTAGACACAGAACATTAAACATGAGCGTGATGTACATATTTCAGTATTTTTTCCATATCTAATGTGCTCTATGTATGTCTATTTATTTGTGAATAAAAGCCTAAATTAAATCCGTTCATCATATAAATTGATCACATCTCTTCACGAGACGAATTATACTGCTCAATAAATATCTTAATTTGTGTTTCAAAGATGAAATTTTAGGTTTTATGTGTTTGGAATGAAATGATGACAGAATTGTTTTTTATTTTTGGGTGAACTATTCCTTTAACACTGCTAAAAACTAAACACTGTTAAACAAATATAAAGAAATCACATGTGCTAACATGCTAATATTGACAGTCCTAGCTGTCACAGAGGTCAGTGAAACTTGTCAATCGACAATGCCACACACAAAGCCTGAATAACCGATCTGTGGGGAATCAGGGCGGTCTTAACTGTCTTATTGATCCACTTGTCTCCATTTTATTGACACATTTGCCACTGAACAAGGGAACATAATTCTGATTTATGCCACAAAAATGCACTTTAACAACCTGATGCAGATGTGTGTGTGGCTATGTGGGTATAATGGCCAGCTTAGTTTTGACCTGAATCCATCTAAAACCCAAACGCCCTGATCCCATTAGCAGGAATGCTGGGATCTCTTCAGCATTCTGCCCACGTTGCTCCTGTGGGGCTGGGCTACTATAATATAAGGGTGCCTGTACTATATGCTAATGTGATTTTGATTAACTGCCTTGCTAATGTCCCTTCACTGAGACGTGGGGAGAGGGGGAGAAATTTAAGAGTTTATCATGGTGAAACCTCCCAGTCATATTTAGCTTTGTATGGTATGAGGGAGCCTGATTAATTCCGATGTCCTAACCTGACAGGAAATTGCTATGCTAATCAATTTGTCTGGCGACTCTTTAACATTTAAAGAGGGACTGAGCGGAGCTGAGGGGAGGTGCTACATTTCTCTTACATACTATACAAACTGTACATCATTGTCGATGAGAAAGACACGAGAAGATAATCCAGCATGCACTGCAACCCTCAGGAAAAAGTAAAGCTTAGCATACTTTTAAAAAGTATTTAGGTTACACTTTATTTTAAGGTGTCCTTGTTACAGTGTAATTGTAACGCGGAGTCAGCAGATTGAGGATCCATGTGCAGTTTATTTAACACCAGAATAACAAAGACCAACAGCCGTAAAGACGAGATGAGGGTATACTGAGCAATATTAATTAACTACATGTACTTACTTTATGGTTAGGGTTAGGATTAGGGTTTGGTTTAGGGTTACTTGAATGTTATTATGCATAATTTATTGTTATTATAATAGGTAGTACACGCAACATGTGTAACAAGGACACCTTAAAATAAAGTGTTACCAGTTCTTATTATGGAAATATTTTTAAAAGAAAACACTTTTGACTTACTTAAGTAGGACTTAAGTACATCTTTACTGTCAGTTCTTGTCTCTGCAATACACTTGGTTTCAGTTTACTGTGGAATGTTGTGACAAGCAAAATATACTTTAAAGTAATTTCTACTGAAACTTGTATGTCATGTACTGAAATGTATTTGTAAGGAAGAAGTTGCATTTTAGTACATTAACAATATTTGAAAAATGTAATATTGAATAACAAATTACAGTTAAAATTATAATCAACTTTACTTATGCTTTAGTATGTTAGTCAACACATCAAAGTATGTGTACATCTTTAAAGCACAAAATATTAATGATTTAAAAAGTACTTTAAAGTAAAACATTTAATTTGACATTATTACAAAATGCATTTTTAAAGGTTTTAAAAGTGTGCTTATGTATAAAAGTGTACTATCTGTAAGTATACTCAGGTGGTCTTTAATTTCATTAATATTATATCCTCAACTACAGTTATTTTTTATAGACTTAAGATTTGAAGTACAAGTGCACAATTCAATACAATTAAGCATACTTCATTTTCACAAAGAAACACTCTTGCAATGGAGGAAAAGTGTGACTGTTCAAATGACTCATAATGCAGCAAATTTCAATCTAAATAATTACATATGATTTGCACACAATCAAACTTATAAACTCATTCATGTTAAAATAACTTGAAAACAAATGAAAAAACAAATAATATGAAAACAAACATGGAAAAGGGTTTCAGCGCATATTGAGCTCCATTCTATAGCAAATTACTGGGCATTCAAAATTCATAAAACATACCACACTACCATACGCCATGCTTATGGACAAAGAGAAATAAATGTGGTAGGTTGAAACAGAGTTGGCAAAAAAAATCAATAAACAGGATTTTTTCCCTTAAGCAGTACAGCAGTATGAGAGAAAATAATTAAAACATGCTGAAAACCGGTTTCGACTCACAGCTAAGCTATAGTAATATGTCTCCATGGTGCTTTGCACCAATTAAGCTAATAACACCAAATCAATACACACTCAATACTATTTGGGTGAGGGGAAAAGACTTGTGATGTCATGAGCAGTGTGATCCTTCTTGGACAGAAGCGTAAATGGTATTAAAACTGCTTTTACGGCTTTACATTTTTAGTGCGTCATTTTAATTAACTAAACAGTTTATCATTCAATTACTTTTTTTGACCCAAAGTGATAAGGTGAGCAGTTGATTAAAATTATGACATCAATTATACCTAGAATGATATAAAAAATAATAAATTGATGAGAGGTCGAAAATTGCAACAATTACGTTCATTCAGGCAGAGGAAGTAGATTAAAGTGGAAGGCGAATCCACTGTGTGAGTGTTTCATATTCCATAGGAGACGGCTGCTCTGTAAAGCACGAGGAGAGAGCTGCCATTTATATCAATAAAACTCCCTTGTGTCTCCACTTCACTTCACCACTCAACCCATAAGGGAATAAATCTGATACAAATCAGAATGAGATGGATAGAAATGGACAGAGATCAACAGAGCGTTGGGGGAAGATGAAGAAATATGGCAGAATGAAGGGATGAAAATGAAGACAACACAAGAAAGAGAGAGCGAGCGCCACAGACTCATGACGGCAGGAAAATCAGCTGGCGGGAAGGTTATATACATTTTGATGGCAGTATAGTATAATACAATCAGAAACAATATTACGCCATAGGGATGTGCCCGAATAGTGAATACGTATTCGGTAAGGTACGGAAAACGAACAACGCGCTCTACGGAGCCGCTAAAGGGACATGGTTAGCCGTTTGTTAGCAGTTGCCTGTTACATTACAGTACATAAAATGTCACTTACCACATAAACAGAGTAAAGAGAGATGACTGATAGGATGATGGCAAACGATTTGCAGATCCTGAGCACCATCGACAAACATCTAATCTTGGAAAATGTGTGGTAAATACTGCCGCTCAGTAGAATGCACAGAGTAAGTGCGATAGCGAATCTCGAAAGTGAAAGTAACAAGCCAGCACGCGTTCAAAAGCGGTTTCAATGCCCCACATATTAATAGCAGGTCCCTCATGGCAGCAATTTATATACAGTATAATTACCCAACGATATAATTCCGAGAAAGCATTGAAATATATTTTTTTCCTCCAATCTCGTATTTATTCCCTTTAGGGGTTCCGTAGTACACGTCATTTCCTTTCCGAACATGGTATTCGGTACACAATGGTGGTACACAATCTCACTAGGAGGAGGTAACACAAGGATCGTTCTTTAACATTGATATAAATAAGAAAGACAATTATCACCCAAAGAAAAACGTATCTTAGTATTACCATGTTTTTGGATACAAAAAAAGCATATTTACATACACAGATTCAGTTTCTCTCTCTAGTCACAACATTACTGTTTTTTTTATTGTATTTTTGATCAAATAAATGCAGACTTGGTAAACAAAAACTTGAAACTTCCAAAAATTAAAATGTAATCATCCCAAAATTTCTAACAGTATTGTACATGAATAAAAATGAATAAATAAATATAATGAATAGACTAAAATAAAATAAAACAAATAAATACAAATATATTGAATATATTGCAATTTTATGCCAAGAATTATTATTTTCAGAATTTTTTATTTTTATTTTTTTTAAATAAAAGGAGGTTGACCATCATTCAGAGCAAGTTTGTGAGAAGGTGAAATTTCCTGGACAGCACACTTAAATATGTCTATTCTACCTAGATCCTAACTCGGGATGACCTTAGAATAAAACTAAATATAAATCTAATATAAATTATAAATAAAGAATACAACTGCAGATAAAATAAAAATTCAGATAACTGCAAATAAGAAATAAGTGTGTAAAAAAAAAAAAAAACAGAACTACGGTACTACCATTTGATACCATCACTCTACCATTGTACTATCTCTTCAATTTATATAAAAGACACGACAGAAAAACAAAGAAAGATGCTGATGAAAAAGCGGGTGGGCAGGGGTGCATCCAGACAAATGAAGTGCATCAAATGCCACTAATAACGCCATTGCTGTTAGCAGACGTGCTGATCCGGCACAAATGACAGTCTAAAACACATACACATGCACAGGCAAAACCACATTTACAGCTTCATTAGTCCGTGGTGAGACACTTAAAGACACTTCTCCCCAAACACGCACACTATTGAAAAACGGGGTATTAAACCATGGGATGTGCCTGGGACTGAATAGATTTCAGACTGGGAGGGCTTAGGCTACTAACACACACTAGCCAGTAATCTAACAAAACAGAACGTTGTGATCGGCTACCCTTGTCTGTGTGCACACACAAGCACGCTCCTAAATTGATGTCGAGGGCAAACACATGACAGGAATCCTATAAGCTGTAAATCGATAGTCTCGGTCTTGCTTTAATTACACATTCTCTGGCTCTCAAGCGGGTCTCTACAGATTTGGCCCACTGGAAGTATAATCTTAACAATGACTACGTTTACATGCGCACGAATAATGCGATTATTTCCAATAATCAGAATAAGGACTTAATCGCATTTTGATGTTTACATGTCAAGAGCAAAGCTCTTACTCCCGTTTACATGCAATTTCCATTATTCTTATTACTCGCTAAGAATTGTGGTTAATTTTTTTACTGCCATTATTCACATACCCCACTGGACAGCACAAATGATGGACTCAGAAAGAGCAGGTGTGTTACTGGCCGCTGTTTTAATTTACTTACGTCTAATGCATAATAATTTTGTATGGCTGTATTCCACGCTTTTTCGGCGCCATAGAAATGTGATGGAATTTATTTGCCTATACCTGCCGTGGGGCCGTTGCTCTTTCTTGCTGTTTCTGGATGAGGGTAAGGAACAGAGACTGCTGGCAGCTAGTTGTGTTTTCCCCACACATTTCCACTTATTTTTTGAATGCGATGCTTTTTCCGCCATCGTTTTTATGTTGCATTCACGTGCTATCGGAATTATAGTAAGGAGTTTTTTAGTCGGAAATTGACATGAACGGCTTTAGAGGCCTTATATGGCCAATTTCCGACTAGGAGACTTGTATTTACGATAATTCCGATAGCACGTGAATGCAGCATAATCTCCCCATTATTACAGGTGCGCGTCAAGTTATTCATGTATGTCAGTTTACGCACTTTGGTCAGAGTGGCAATACTGCGATTAAGGTGTTTACATGCCTATATATTTTGATAAAATCAAGCAAGATTTACCTATGTTAATACGATTATGCTTGCTGCGATTATGAGCTTAATCGCATTATTTAAATCGAAGTATTGCGTTTACATGAGGTAAAGATTAATCGCAATATTGTCAAAATCTCATTATAATCGCATTAAGAGGGTCCATGTAAACGCACTCAATGAGAGGAGAAATACAATGGATTATTGCATTAAATGGACGTTTCTGAACAAACTGACATTTAAACAACACATTTAAAAGAAATTAGAAATCATAATGTCAGGGGAAAAAAAACAAGATTGGAGGAAAATTAGCAAAAGAAATAGCACAGTGCCCTATGGATGTATTCAATAATTCATGACTAAATATTGCTTCAAAAGGACAAAAACACCATTTAATATATTCTTACACGTAAATAAACATGATCTGAATACAAATCTCCAAGTCTTCCAAAATGTTTTTCTTTCTGAATTCTCAAATTATTTTTAAAACACCATAAAAGCACAAAAAAAACTGAATCACCAATCAGCTTTTTATAACAAATATCTGCTTGTTAAATTTGTGTTGTTCTTGTCCTTGTGTTGTTTTTGACTTACAAACTGAAGAAGCTGTTTTCGAAGGTTTTTGATTGTGATGTATCAGCACTTCAAGCCACATGCATGAAAAACAAGTCAATCCTTCCTCTGTTGCAATCACGCCTGCGATTCATACTACACTCCCATGAATCATTAATGTGGCATGCCAGTTTTGAAAGTCAAATGGCATCACTTCAAATATTTGGCACTCATCTTGGGTTTATAAGCACTGGACGCTTCCCCAATATATAGGTTTGTAGGCAGTCTCACTTCTGGCTGTATGCTCAGGTCAAACGCTGCGGGTCGCTCTCCGATGGACAGTGTGCATCAAAGCATTTTATGAACTGAGCCAGACATAGATGATTCCCATCTATTGAAATCACACAAAATGAACCCTGTTGCCCTGTGCCAGAGGGCATGTAAATAGGATTCCACATTTGGGACATCTCCAGTGAATTTGGATTTAAAGACTACAGATGCGAGGATGTAGACAGTGGAGCATGATATGGGCAAATCTCTGCATTACCAAAGAAACAATTAGCAATAAATCAATATTTATTTTATTACAGAACCACAGCTGTAATACTCTTCAAGGACATGACACATTAAAATGAAGAGGAAAGCATTTTCACATAAAGCATCCCCCCCCCCCCCCGTCAACTTAAAGTACTCAGATAATTATAACATGAAAATATAGTTTTATGACTCATATGACAAGTGTGTGGAGGCAATTATTCGCTATTATAGCCACAAGTGTTGTTTTCTTAATAAAGGTAAATCTAAGCTTCCTTCCTGTCTTTTTTTGAAACATTCAGTGACTCATCACATAAAGGCTGAACTGATGAAAGCGGTTGCCTCTTTAAGAGTGCTAATTTGCTGCATGTGTTATGGAACATTTGTCTGCCTGGGTCGCTCAGGTGAACCATCCAGATTGAAGGATCTTCTGCAACGCTGATACTGACATATACTTTAAATGAATGTAGTTGCGGCTTATGAATGGCTGAATCTCTTTAATTCACCTGCAACACAATGCTTTTTTTTATTTTTATTTTTTTTACAAACAAGGATGAAGAATAAGATAAGACAAGGGAGAGAGTGGCAGGATGAGCACATTATTCTTGTCTTCAATTTTTCAGTCTTTCAAAAACAATGTGATGGGTTTTTTTTTCTTCAATTAAAAAGTCTTTACACTAAAAGGACTTGTTTCTTGGCTATGGAGAACTGCCCTCAGACAAAGCATTTTTCAATAAATTATTTGTGTTATGTAAAATACTGTATCTTAAATGTGCCTAGAAGCAACAATGTACAACAATGGAATGGATTTAATATATGCATATGGATACAATGAATGCAGCCACTAGAGAGAATATTACAGTTATCATGCTATTCATGTTTTTTTTTTTTTTGCATTATCCATTATTACTGTGTAACATTCAAATGTACTTATTAAATTAATAAGAAAGAAAGATGGATTTTTTTTTCTAATCTGGCATTATGTCTTTTATTCATTTCTTTCTATTGTTGTTCAGTGTCAATTTACCTAAAATAATTACCATTTTATTTAAGAAAACTGGATCTAATACTTTTTTTAAACATTGCTTTAATAATACATGTCACTGAGGATTGTTATTAGTTAATTAGCATAAATAATTAAAATTGCACTATAAGGTGATACTTTAAGGACGGTGTGCAGTCTTGTTCTGTATGATGCAAGAATGAGTGAATATTGGTATTATGCTCATAATCGTTCATATAAGCATCATTTTACAAGAGCTCACAATGTGATTTTGTGTCATTATGTGTAAATATGATGCAGTTTCCAAAACTTTGCAGGTATTTGAGAGAAAAATAATCCAAAGCAACCACTCTCTCTTTCATACAATGTGTAGTTTGTGATTTAAAGAGTCAGATTATTCATCCAATAATGAGTTTATGTCATTATTAAACAGAAACATCATTATTCCAGACCATTTGGCAGTTTTGTAATGTGTGATGTTTGCAGATATCAAGTCAATAAGTATCATACTACTGTATACACTGACCTTTTTCTTAAGAAGATTTTAAAGAAATCCAGCCACATACAGTACTGTGCAAAAGTCTTAGGCCACTAGTATTTTCACCAACAAAAAATGGTTTGAAATCAGTTATTTCTATCTTTTTCTGTAGTGTGTCAGCAGGAAATATCAGTTTACATTTCCAAATGCCG
Source organism: Tor tambroides (assembly GCA_021397915.2). Classification (NCBI taxonomy): domain Eukaryota; kingdom Metazoa; phylum Chordata; class Actinopteri; order Cypriniformes; family Cyprinidae; genus Tor; species Tor tambroides. The sequence continues at coordinate 3,613 of JAFVLL020002452.1, read as the reverse complement.
TTTTTTGCCATTAATTACCATTCAGTGAGATTTTTTGTTACAAGGAGCCTGACAACAGCCAGCGCTCCACACAGAGATCTGATCTCACTCATCATCCAGTCTGTCTGAATAGCATGAAGAAACAGAACAACGACCGACTAAATCCAGAAGAACTGTGGCAGCGTCTCCAAGATGCTTCAAGAAACCTACCTGCAGCAGCTACAGTACTGTTAAAAGTTTTAGGTACTTGTGTAAAATGCTGTAAAGTGAGGATGCTTTCAGAAATAATGCCATAAATAGATTTTATTTATCAATTAACTTCTATTAACTAAATTAAATCAACATTTGGTGTGAGCACACTATGCATTTAAAACAGCTTCTGCCCCATGTGTACTTGCACATAGTTTTTCAGGTAGCTTTGCAGGTAGGTCTCTTGAAGCATCTTGGAGACGTTACCACAGTTCTTCTGGATTTAGTCTGTCTCAGTTTGTTCTGTTTCTTCATGTCATTCCAGACAGACTGGATGATGGTGAGATCACATCTCTGTGTGGAGCACTGGCTGTTGTCAGACTCCTTGTGCAAACAAAAATCTTACTGGATTATTACAATTAATGGCAAAAAATAATGTTTGGAAATGTAAACTTATTTCCTACTGACACACTACAGCAAAAGATAGAAATAACTGACTTAAAACTATTTTTTGTTGGTGAAAATACTAGTGGCCTAAGACTTTTGCACAGTAGTGTAAATCAAACTGACGCCACACCACAGTGCTGATTCAATGGAAATCCTGTGCAAGTCGGTCATTAAAACCTAAAGAGACTTGAAATGGTGATCTGGCCCTAGGCTGAAGGCACTGATGAAGGATCAATAGGGAGCTGGTGAGATCAAGGGTCACTAATTACGAGTAAAAATAAAATTGATGGAATCACACAAAGGATGTTCAGAGAGCATTTTTAGTAAGGCAGATGTCTAAAGCTGATCTTTTTCTGCAGATCATGTCCAGTGGGGCACAATTAAGCAAGCTATCCATCCATCATGTTGATCAATCCAGGAGTGATCGGTTTCGAGGCAAACACTGCAGATGTTTGTTCTCTTGAGATTACCAGGGAAGTCGACAGCTTCCTGTTCCTTCTGACCTCTGTTGGCTTTCGTAAACTTGTAAAGGTGACATGTTTAATTATTTATGATCTTCCCCTACAAGAAGACGCATGCATACAAAGGACATTTTAACTCAAAGCACACCCACAAACGCACTCATGCCTGTCAAACTGACCATGCAAGTAAGCACAGAGCCCTGATGTCCATTTTTCCACGTCTTCTAGCAATTAAATGCGTCTGCAGGGAATAAAGCCTCTTGACCCAATCCAACCAGTCCTTTGAACAGTGCGAGCAGCCCACTTTAAAATCCCAGAGTGCTTCACAGCCAGTTAATGTCCCTTTGACATGACCTGCTCTCATGAGACGCCTCAGTCTTTGATAGGTTTAGTTCAGCACTAATTAGTCTGACAGTCTGGGAAAACAAACAAAAGCAATGCTGATTAGTTAATTATAAGATAGAAGAGTTTGAAGAGCTATTCTAATATGTAATTTGTTGTAAATATGTCTTTGTTTTAGACAAAGCGTATTTCTAAATCGGTTGCTGAATTGGTTTATTCCTCTATACAAGAGGCCCATACAAATTTACACATGCCCTGTCACATTTATGAGCCAAGTTGATTTCGAAAATTGTGATTTTTTTTTTAACTGTAAACGCACATTAAATAAAATTCTAACTATAAAGAAAATGCGCATGTTCTCGAAAACACTGAGCTACGTTCATAGGAGTTTGATTCTGTTGGCATTTCCTGATTCCATAGTCCTCTCTTCTACCAACTGTTTCCTTTTCTTACTATACTATCAATAATGCGGAGAAATAATTAAAAAAACAACTTGGCTCAACAACTTCACCTTTTGTAGTCAGCAGTTGATTCCTGGCGCTTGAGCTCAGTCTGATAAATCAGCACTGATGGGCGCTAAATTAAAACGGCAGCACAAACCGCGTGACTAAGAAGCAATCAGGCTGCGCTGATGCCCCGCTCTGGCAGCTGGGAATGGAGCGCGTGGCCGGGAGACTGGGGCTTGCTCTTGGGCTGCAGCAGTCCTCCTGGAGTGTGGTCACATGGGAAATTACTTCAGGGAACCGCTGCCTGAAGCATGAAATTGAACCCATCCGGTGCATCTGACTGGATCCCTCCGTAATATTTTAAATAATTATGTAAGGTCATAATAGGTGCAGGCCTTTGTCTCCTGACTCAACTTGTCACCTATCAATATAAAAGCAACACTGATAGTCTTGTGAATGAAAAAATGTCACAATGACAATGCAAACGAACAAAAACCTATACAAATATAACATTACAAAGAACAAAATGGATTATTTTATATAGAGTGAGTTCACTGAATTTCAGTATAAACACTGAAGCATTTCCTGATGTTGAAATAAAACATTGCATTCTTCGACTAACTCCACTGTAATGTCTATTCAGGGCTTTACTCATCTGCCACAAATGTTATGTTTTAATAACCATGCTTTGTACTTACAAAGTCGAGTGCGTTTAATTAATTGTGTGAAATGTATTACATTTATTAAACTACTCTGAACAAGCTAAAAGCGAATGACCTGTGTTATTTCATGAAGAGATCTGTGATTAAGCCAATTCAGGCAACACAAATGAATAAAATCCTCTTTCATGCTGTAACATTTACATTAAGATGAGGTGACCAAAACTGAAAATAGTCACTATGTTCTCCATAACAATGTTTAAGGTTTTAAAAAGCAAATTTGTGGAAATAAATTATGCAGAAGCAAGAGATCATTATGTGCATTTAGGTTTTTTTTTTTTTTTTTTACTGTATGCCATTTACTAGCTTACATGTAAACAGTCTTTTGTAGTTTCTCTTACTTGCACACAATACATTTCAGGTTTTTTTTACATTACAAACGCACCTAATGCAAGATCTACCTCATTTTCCTTAGTTTAAATCCAGCAGTATTTGGGGAAAAAAAACACCAGCCAATTTCTAAGGAATAATGAATCCAATCAGACTCATGATCTTGTTAACATTAGATCAGTGGAATCTCATGTTGGAGATGGACACATTTCAGAAAGCAACATTAAGTGCAGAAGTTAAGTAAAAAGCTAGCCAAAGCAGAATGTAAGAATGTTGGAGTAGAGGTTATATAACATGCACAGAAACACAAGATTACATCTTTGAGTGTAACTAAAGAGAAACATTGCCACACATTGATTGAGGAGACTGTTCTCAGGAGCAGAGGTCTTGCAAGCATGCTGAATGTTTTCTATACTTGTGCGTTTCTTGGAAAAAAGGTTTACAGATATATTTTTATTTGCTCACTTGGAAGTCAATTACAGTCCAATGTCAACGCCTAAGGTGGTCTGTCTTTGTTTCTCTGGATTCAATAAACACTGAAAAGTGTGCAGCACTCAGTTGCTAAGTTCCAGTACTGAATGTGAAGTAACCTGTTTAAATATCCAACCGTTTTAAAGAATAGCAAAAAAAAAAAAAAAAAAAAAAAATACAACTACATTTACTCACTGAAATATGAATTAGGAATTAACATGTTGCTATG
>JAFVLL020002451.1:0-41100 GCA_021397915.2 Tor tambroides | reverse complement strand
ACGAGTCAGAAGCTTGATGATCCATCTGCAGTTTATTAACAGAAGTAGTCAATACAAAACACAAGTCAGAAGGCGGGCAGAAGGTCGGGGCAGGCGGCAGACAGGCAGAGTCGATAAACAGGCTAGAAGGTCGAGGCTGGCAGCAGGAATCGTAATCGAGATAAACAGTCCGAGTAATACACAGGCAGACAGAATAAACAGGGGATAAACGCTCAGTAGTGATCACCGTGGCAAATCAAGTCTTCGCACTAAGGTGCAAGGAACACGGTCTTTATGGAGAGTGGGAGTGTGTGTGTGTGTGTAATTGGTGACAGGTGCAGGTGATCAGTCCCAGGTATGTGAGAGTGAGTCCGAATTCGAGTTAGTACTCCGGTGAGGGCTCCCTCTGGTGGTGCGAGAGAGAAGGCGCAAGGGCCTCGTTTGTAACAAGTACAAACAACTGGGTTTGTATTGTACTTTGAGGGGTGAGTGGACAAAGGAGAACACACCAAGGCAGAAACCGAAGTCTACACCACCAGACTATATCGGAGAATTATACCAGCTGTGAATTTTGCTAATATTTGCTGCCCAGTAACAAATCAAAAAGTTGGGCAGACCAAGACCCCTATCTTTGAAGATATGCCTTGCTTAACCTAGCACGTCTGCCCTGCCTTATATAAGCAGAAATAGCCCCATCCAACAGTTCAAAAAAGGACTTAGGTGAAAACTCTGCAGGGAGGTTCTGAGAAAGGAACAAAAACCTAGGTAAAATACTCATTTTAATTTACTTAATTCTACCAGAGTAAGATGTAACTTATCCCAACACTGCAAATCTAATTTAACTTGAGCAAGTAATTTTGAAAAATTATACTGATAGATCAAAGGAATGTGAAACACTTACTCCCAAGTAACGAAATTTTGTTGAGGATAAATGATGGCAGCTGGAATTTAAACATACACTTATTTATATTAAGCTTATATCCAGAAAAGGATCCAAAGGTGTTAAGCACATGCGAAAGATCTGAGATGGCAGGGTTCAAAATAAAGAGCAAAAGGTCATCGGCATAAAGAGAGACACAATATTCTATCGCTTCCCTAACAATACCTGAAAAGAGCAGGACATTTTTCAAAGCTATGGAAAGAGGTTCTATTGCTAAAGCGAAAAGAGTGGAGAAAGAGAGCAACCCTGATGAGTGCCTCAAATATTGAGAACACAAAAAGTTTGTTCCCACACTGGCAACTGGAGCAGTGTACAGAAGGCGTATCCATAACATAAAAAAGGGGGTCAAAACCAAATTTAATATAGTGAATAAATGATTCCACTCAACCCAGACATTTCTGAATCTAATGAGATGACTATTTCACTGGATAAAGAGGTGGATAGGGAAAAAAATCATATTTAAAAGTTGTCGAATATTTGATGATAATTGTTGCCCTCTAATGAAACCGGTCTGATCTTCAGAGATTATTGTAGGAAGACAGTGATCCAGACAGCAAGCCAGCACCTTAGCTAATAATTTTACATCCGAATTGAACAGACTTGGGCCTCCAACTGCCACATTCATCTGGGTTCTTATCATGCTTGAGATATGAGTGAAATCGAGGCCTGAGTCAGAGTTGAGAAGCAAACCATTTACTAAAGAATCATTATACATATCTAACAATACTAACAATAGAGGTGCCAGATGTTTGGCAAACCTTTTGTAGAAATCAACTGAAAATCCGTCTAGACCTGCTCCCTTAGCACTTTGCATAAGCTGAAGATCTTTCAAAATCTAGAACTCTAGAGGCTCTGAAGGTCAAGATCTTCTGCTACAGCTGCATCAATGTGCAACATTTCATTTAAATTGAAACATTAATTAAAAGAAATTAAACATCATTAATAAAAAGAGTTTGCAAGCAATAAGGGAACGTGACAGTACCCATAATAAATCATGAATCAACATTGTTTGCTTAAAGAACTTGACTCAAGTACAAACACGTCAGTGTTCAGTCCATAAACAACAATAAAAAAGGGTAAAATAACTATAAAATCATCTGCAACTGAATTTAATGCGGTATAATTACATATGTCAGGTTTCAGGATATTGGTTTCAGTAAACATCTGGCATGTCTTATAGAATCTAATATAGTCAAGATATTGAGAAAATGATCAAGAAAAGATGAAAGACGTTGCTTTGCAATTAAAAAAGTAAGCCAATTGTCTTCTGATTTAATCAGTCTCTTTCAAAAGCTTAATGTTTTTATTTTTATATATTTGACAGACATATTTAATGCCAAATTGGCTTACAGTTCATTCAAGCTGGAGATTTTATCAGACTGTGCATTCCTTTGTCTTTCTTCCCATGACCTTGGCGATGCTAGTGCCATGCTCTAGTTGTGCTACCGAAATCCATTCTTTTTTTTTTGAGTTTGGTAGAATTAGATGTGGAAACTTTGCTACTTCACATATTAGACTTTTAATTGAGTAAAAGTTTGACACTGTACTCAAACTTCAACTTACTTTGTGCTCCCCTGGCATTAATAAAATTTATTTATTTTTTTTTAGATCAGGACAAAACTAATCGACAGTTCATTTTTATATATTTAATAAACTAATGTGGCCTTGACTGTTCTGCACCAGAGGAGAGAATATATGAGGAAGGATCTTTGACCATATTCAGCAGTGTCACTTTCACATTTCACATGATTTTATTGCACTGAATCACCCACTAGGTCAGTTAATGACCTTGCGATTGTCAGTCCTGTCTTTCTGTGTCTTGTGTTTCCCCTCCTCTCGTGCCCATATTTGGTCTGTTTCCTGTTCTCGTTTAGTTCTCCTCATTAGTTTATTAGTCCCCAGCCTTGTGTCATTAATTATCTAGTTTTCCCCAGTGTTTATTAGTTCTCTACTTCCTTGCTTCTGTGTCCAGTCTTGAATGTCCAGTCGTCATTTTGTGATTGTCTTTCCGTGTCTCCAGCGTTCCCTAAGTTTTGGATGAATAAAGTCTATGTTTGAAGAAGTTCCTTGTCTCCTTGTTTCCCTTGCTCCTACGAAGTGTGACAGTGATGAGGTGTGGAGCTGATCTCAGATCAGTTTTGCAAAGAAAAAAAAATGTGTATGTTCTGATCTCTTCATGAGTAACTCACTCTCTGACCTTGAGAGAGGTTGTTGATGTGTCAGTCAGCCGCAGCGCCTCTTTCATCCTCGACTGTTCTCCATTAATTTGCAGACCACATAGCAGAGAACTACACAGGCGTATGTATCTCATATTCTGTGTGTGAAGTTCTCGTCTGTGAGTAATGAGTGAGAAGCATGTGCTGGGTGATAAACACTTACACCCATTTCACTAGAACACTACCATTGTAATTTTTTTAAATATTTTTTTTCCAGTTACTTTTTGCTACTCTGACCAGTATGGAAGTCAAAGATCTGGGGTCTGAGGTTTCAGCAATGTGATTTAGGGGTTGAGGTCAGGATTAGGGAGGAATATTGATCCAGATATATGTCCTTCCTGGTTAAGTCACAAAGCATGGCACAAACACACTGCAGAGTGGGGTGAAGAACAAACACACATCTGCCAGTGACAGCTGTGCACTAAGGTCTCACAGCACCGATGCTTCAGCAGCCATGTGTACAGTATATACACTTTCATTGGGGCGCAATAATGGGATGTTTTCCTTTGCTGAGACAAACTCTGCATTGCAGAAAGCTGCACTAGATTTGACATAAATCAAGACCCATTACATTTTTTTTTTATCAGGCTGAGGACCTGAAAACAGCACAATGTTTGGTTATTGCATTTGGTATAAATTTAGAGCTGGTTCCTCTTGTGTTGTATCTCATTTTAAAAGCAGTGCCAGTGCAGAGTAGAATAAAACAGAAAAAACAAAACAAACAAGTTAAGTTTTTATTTTCTTCTTTTTCTCCTGACCAAATTCCTTTAGGATATCATGTGAACTTCTCACCTATACAAATCAAAAGTAAGGAGGTAAGATTATATTAAACTAAACTACTAGCCAACAAATAATGTACATTCATTTATTGAAGACATTTTTAGACCAGAGAGAAACCTCACTTGCAGCAGGCAATGCTTGAATATACCGAAGTTGGTGTGCTGCAAGCATTTTATTATTTATTATCATCAATAATTAAGTCCAAATATTAGAGGCTGTGTCTGAAGAACTGAAATAAACATACGATTTGTCTAATATCAGCATCAGCTAACCAAGTACATAATATTTTTCTACACAACATGTAATATCCAAAACATTTAATGATATTTCTAATATTTATTCAAGTATTTAGTCAAATCCTGAGGAGCTTCTACTGTAATTCTATGAATGAAATATGATGCAAGCAGGGTGCAATTGACATTCTGTTAGCTAAACGTGTATGTTTGCTTATCTTGTAATGAGAGCTCATTTTACCTGCTTTGGGATAGTGAGGTCATCCTTATATCTTATGAGTCTGTAATGTCTCCAGTTTGAATTTAAAATACTTTTGATGTTGTTCTGTAGCAGAGTTTTCAGCTTCAGTTAAACCTGTACTATGATTCTGGTATGTTCTGTCGGGAATGAGCATGGTGCCAGTCCTCTTAAATTCACTGGATTTTGGGAGATCTAGTTTCTTTAGGCAGTTTTAAAATAGTAGTGTTTTACACAAGTAAAGGGCCTGATATGTAAAAGGAAGTATATTTAATGTGAATTTTCTCCCTCAGTAAGCAGGCTGAGTGTGTTTCTTAGATTGTATGCCACAGAGCTGGGGGCTTTCAGAGTGTTGACGTAAAGAGAGAGAGAGAGAATGGTCAGACGATGGGCTGCCTGCCTCTCTGTCTCATTGAATCAGGCGAGCATCTCAGTGCCCCAAATGCATCCCCTCTTACAATGAGAGTTTCCACTGCAGAGATAAAACAGAAAACTGAGAGAGCAGAGAGCTCCCATGGCTTTCACTAGCATGCATTACTCTCTCCATATACACCGGCCACTTTCACAGAGACATAACGGAGTGTAATGTTGTTTTTATTCACCTCTGCTCATCTAGATAGTTTGGGGAAACTTCTTCATCTTACAATTAAATGTAAGACAAAGAAATGTTATGTAATGGATCTCGAATGATGTAAATTTCTGACACTGTCCATGTGACTTTTTGTACAGATGGTCAGATGTTATTTTTCTACCGAAGCACATGATACTCATTGGATCGTTCTTAAATCAGAGAACTTGAGAATCAGGTTTTATACAAATTTGTGCAATTTATGCAGATTGATTGCTGTGGTCATTAAAGTAAAAGAGAGGCAAACCAAATATTTTCAGTCAGACTTGTTTGTTAATAATATTAGTAAATTATGCATTAAATTCAAGTAAGCAAATTCAGTATATGCTGTTACTTTGAAATGCAGTTATTACAGTAGGCTTAGTATTTCTCAAAATATGTTTTCGGATTAGTGTAAAATTGTTGTTATCGTTAATTAAAACTATAACAAATCATTTCTATTAATTGAAAAAAAGCTGAAATAAAATATAAATATTAGGAAACCTAAAAATTAGAAAGTGTAAGTTCAAGTGATGACTAAAAGTGAAACTGAATAAAAAATAAAGCTAAATGCAGAAACTTAAATCAAAATAAAAACTAAAACTAAAAATATAAACTAATTTTTATGAATATTATAGAAGTAGGCTATACAAACAACACTAGTGCAAAACAATACAGGTGAATTCCTTTAATTGTTGTACTCTCAATGTCTTAAAATGATTAAATAGGAAAAAAGAAAACAACAACAAAAACAATTACCACTATCTAGTAGGGTATATGAACTAAAAAAGTTCATATTTTAAGTGAATTCAGTTGATAATCAGACTGTGAGGAACTCTTTATGTCATCCATATAAAACCAAGGAAGTAGTGCATAAAGAGTTGCACTGCACTCTCATCCCAACCTTAAAGGGACAGTTCACCCCAAAATGAAAATTCTGTCGTCATTTACTCACCCTCAAGTAGTTCCAAACCTGTATGAATGTCTTTGTTCTGCTGAACACAAAGGAAGATATTCTGAGGAATGTGGGAAACAGAGCAGTTCTGGGGCACCATTGACTTCCATAGTAGAAAAAATAAAAAATAAAAAAATACTGTGGAAGTCAATGGTGCCCCAGAACTGCTCTGTTTCCCACATTCCTCAGAATATCTTCCTTTGTGTTCAGCAGAACAAAGACATTCATACAGGTTTGGAACTACTTGAGGGTGTGCAAATGATGACACAATTTACATTTTTGGGTGAACTATCCCTTTAAAGTCTGTCTTGTTTAAGCTTTTGACAGACGGATTTTTAAAAGTTGCATTTGTGCTGGTCTAATGCTGTTCCTTTGCGTAACCTTGCTATTGAATCACACTGAATCACAGTTCCTCTGGTCAAGGTGGTTGGTCATGCAGGTCTTGATTTATCTAGTGGCGTCACCAGCATCCAGGTCTTGGGAATGCCTTGTGTGGAAAGCACAAGTGGCTCCTCTTGACTCATTTCTCTTTGTCATTGCAAGGCGCTGAGCCACTGTTGGAGGTGCCACTCAGTCCTGTGTTTCTCTGTCTGCATCACAGCAGCTGCTGATTTACTCTGACAGGCTGAGCAACAGGCTGATATCACACCTGCCTCTGCTCTCTTATCAGCGAGGGAACTGAGGGTCAGCTGTGTAGATCGACATCCAAATATCGTTCAGAGGATCTGAATGGGACTGTCCAGCACACACCTCTGGTTAACAACACGTTTACAGTCTGCTTCGCTTTAATCAGCTGTGCTTAGAATTTGTAAAGTTAATGAGTCATGGGTTTAAGCCAACCCGATCTCATAAAAGTGCGTATAAATAGTATGCCAAATAAAAACGAAAACTTGTGGTATTGATACGCAAAAATGGACTTTGGCGTGTGTGCTATGCGATGTGTAGGATTAGGGTTGTGAGGTAGATGCGTATCATATGCACGCCAACAAATTTTGTATCATATGCATGCGAAAACTGTGTATCATATACACGCCAAACACGTGCGTATCATATACACGCCAAAGTCCATTTTTGTGTATCAATACCACGAGTTTTCATTTTTATTTGGCGCACTATTTATACACATTTTCATGAGACCGGGCTAGTTTAAGAGTGGATTAGTGAATTAATACATGATTAGAGACAAATAACAGGATAACGATGAATTCAAAAGGGTTAAGGTCTGCTAGTCAGGGTATATCAGATCCAAAAAAAAAAAAAAAAAAACTCAAAAATTGCTGTATTATGCCTCCCAAGCCAGTCGTTGGCGATGTCACAGACTGCACACGTAATACACATGCGCATGACTTCAGCTTTTTCACATATTCATGTTTTTGAAATTTGCATAGAAATATATGGAAACCCACTTTGAAAAGTTTGTTTTCAAGCCCCCAATTGTAAATTAATGGCCAACACGCATAAAACATTTTCAGTTTTTAGTTGAAAATGGTGTTGTGTAAATGGTTCCTCAGTCAGTATTTTTTTTTTTTTTTTTTTTGCTATTGAAGGGTTTGGGATCATGCAGCACACCATCAGTCAGTCAGTTGTCTTGATTTCATTTCCTGCAGCTCCAGAGTGAATTGTTTCATCATTAGATTTCATTTTTGCACATTTGAGACTTTTATATAACTGTTGTATAATAATACCATTCAAGAACTTAAAGGAAGTTTGTCCTTGTGTTCACCAAAGTGGCAAAAACAATAATAAAGGGTTACAATGGGCGAAAGAACTGAAAGTGATAATAGTAAATGTTTCTAAGTTTGTGGTGATGTGCTGATGTGAACCATTTGGATGCATAGGGAGTAGTGCCATACAAGCCAGTGCCACTCATGAAAAAAGCTACAAGAAGATGAAACTTCAGGTAAATATCTTCATAATATGTCTGCTAGAATGTAGTGCTGCACATGGAGGATTATTTGATGAACAGAGGGCTTGAATACAGCATTTATCTGAAGAGAATTAGTCATTTTTAACCTTATGTCTTAACAATATTTTTTCAATCAATTCACTGAATCATATGTGAATAAAAGAGTTAAGGTCAGACAGAAACGTAAAAACATTTCCAGACATTTAGTGTAGTTTAGATTTATCCAATACCGACTTCTAGCCTTTTAAGACAAAGTATTAGACTTTCTTTGTAGAACTAAAGAAAAGTCTTCGCAAAGTCATGTCAGAAATAGGTGAACAACTATTTAATGTAGTAATTTTTCTGCTTTATTGAAAATCCATCAAAAAACAGAATGTATTTCTGAAACTATGATAGTGTCCTTTATGCTGTAATTTTATGGCAAGACTTTAAGAATGAAGGATTTTAATCATAATTGAATGTCATGTTTTATGACATTATCCATGTATTATAAAAGACATATTTGTGTAATTCAACTGATGGAATAATCATTCTGTGTGTGATAACAGTAGTTCCCCCTTATTAATCTTCACATGACCGTGAAATATTGACATTTCAATGTCAGCAGACCTCTGGTCTAACCTATAAAAGCTTTTTAGATTGAATTTCATCAGCAGCAAAAGGAATTCTTCTGTGTTTAAGGATGAAGTTCGATGCCACAATGTTTTAGCATCATCAGTGCCGTGAAGAAAAACATATTTATCTGATGTGAACCGCCTCTGTCTGAGCTCACATGCACAATGACACCTCTCACGTGTGATTATAACCAACCTGATGCTGAGCCCTCTCCATTTTTAGATACTTAACAGCACTCTCAATCCAGCTGAGAGGAGAGTTCTCTTCATTATCATAAGGTCAGACCTACACACACACTCTTGTATGACAGATAATGTTCGAGTCTGTATCTATTTATTTATTTACTAAAATATTATCGTTCCAGTTCTTGAATTTGATTGGTCAAGCTACGTTCCAATAGTGATATAAAGCCCAACAGCACAGTGACTGTTGCAGTACTTCATGTTTGCATGCTCCAGACAGACTGGCTGTATCCAAAATCACTCCTCGTTCACTATTCCCTGTTATTCTATTGATTTAGTCCACTGAATGAGTGAATGATAATGAGTGAGGAAATACAGACACTGAGTGCGCCAGAAGTGGCATCTACTGGTGAGAGGCAGGAATTCATGTGGCATGATGTGTCTTTTGTAGCTGCTAGCCATACACTCATTATTGAAGTGCATTATGGGATTGAATGAGTGCACTTGATAATGTCTGTGGTTTTGGACACCACTATAAATGGCTGTCCCCTTAAAAAGTCCACTACATAAAGGTATAGGCCAGGGGTGATTTTGGACACAGTGACTCTCTTTATGATTGAGTCATTGAATCATTTAAACGAAAAAGGAGAAGTGAAGTCCGCACACTGAAAATAGCTGCTCCAAATGAATTTATTAAGATCATTGATTCATTTACTCAGTCGATTTGTTCAAAAACACGGATTCATTCAGCGATGGAACTAGTAGGTGTGTCCCTTCGCATATTATGCGGTATTATACAATGGTATTATACAATGGTGTTATGCACCATTGTATGCCATTTTTTTGTATAAATAAATTGAGTAATGTGTTCACACTGAAAATTCCAGGGAAAAAAAATAGACCGCTAACTATAAAAATGACTATTAGCATCCAAATTAATGTATGATAATGTTTTGTTAATAATAAGGTCACTGCAAAGATTTTATCCATAGTTATTAAACTAAAGTATTTTTGTATGAGCACTATGATCCACCTGAGCATCTGTTTGCCAGCATCCAGGCCCTGCATTTGGTTGTGGTGGCACTCGCCTGTGGTCTGGGCAGCCTCTGTAAAAGAGGACACAAAAAGAACTGCTAGCTCCATCAGAGGGGTCTCATCCAGATGGCAGCCCCAGCGCAATGGATTCTGTCTTCATCTAACCTTTAATGATCTACATCTGAGATGGTCTGCTGTGTTGAAGTGGTAGGATTTTTTTGTACCATATGACTGTTCAGTAGTGTTACAACAATCCGAGAGAGGCATTATAAAAAGATTCAAAAGAGAAGGCTGCGATAGAAGCAATGTTATTAAGTAATTAACATTTAACAAAGGTTTATCGATTCCCTCAGGGCTGTAAAGACTTCTAATACTTCATTACTGTTAATTGGAAAGGAAGTTCTTTATTTTTGGCACAATTCAGGTTGCCATGGTATCCCCATAGCAATAACATTAGATGACAGAAAAGTATGAAGTAAACTGATGAAAATATGTAATCTATATCGCTGAGAATAATAACTAATCATTATCTTAGATCCTGAAGCCTTTCAGGCCAAATTAACAAATGAGCAAAGATTAATATGTGAGAAGAGCAGAAGGTGAAAAGCAATAATGAAAACATAATGATAATATTTCATAATTAAAGTCCTGATAAGAATCATATGCCTGGGACCTTGACATTCTGCGTTAGTTTGAACATATTCACACAGATGATACCCCGCCTTGCCAAAAAAAAAGAAAAAAAAGACTTTTTAATTAAGTCTTGGACTGATCATTATTGCAGTAATTAATCCAAAGTTCTGGCATGAAACTCTACATGGTGCAGTCCGATATGTCTAACTCAATCTGACCTAATGACATTATTATCACATGGTGCAGCTGATTGGTTCTATTTGTATCAGCAGCCAATGAGCTTGCTGCTCAACATTCAAATACTTGGCTAGTGCTTGCTGTAACAGTTGCAGTGTGCTTCAAAAACCCTCCACCTTCCCCAGCTCCACCTGTATAGATCTGCTGCAGGGTGATTTCATGTATGTTATATATGGGGGTTATTATTTCATATGTTATATGTGCAGCAGCAGTATTTCTTACATGCTTACAACAGCATGTTGTGATGTATTGGCAGTAGCAAGTGGTTCAACGCTCTCATTGTCAATCCAAGATCTCAGCCAGAACGTAATGCAACTCTTGATGGAAATAAATGCTGTGATGTTGTATGACATTGTTGAAACAATGTGACAACGAAAGCACAATGTTATCAAATCTAAAGGCGCTCCAACAAAATATTAGAGTGTACACCTTTTTTTGGACCTGCAGTGTAAAGTCAACTTCAGCGCATCCCAAAGACTTTCACTGGTTTTAAGGTCTGGCCTGTGTAGTGGACAATCTTTTACAATTTGAGCTTGATGAATCTGAACATCATCATCTGGAATATAGACAAAGGTATGTTTTCCAACATGGTTGTTTTAGAAATAATAAGCTACATACTGCATCAGTTAGGGTTAAAAGAATTGTTACATACAATATGCCTGCAATAATGAAGATTCAGTCACAAAATCTTAAGTATTTGCTATATTAATCCAGATGGCAATTTTTTATTTTTTTTTTGCCAGGCAGTGTATTTATGTATAAATAACATATGGCTCCTGATGTGGCCTTAACTGACTCTTTTTCTACACTCTTTACCAAAGGGTAAAACATGCCTTAAAGTCTGATCTATCACATCATTCACTCATACTGCATGCTGTACTGCATGCCATGAACAGGATTACATAGCAAAGTATATTAAAACGGAAAACAGTTATTTAGAAATGTAGCAATATTAGAGTCACAAGGTCATTTCTAAAGATCTTAAACCCTACCAAAAGGGTCTGAGCCATTATATCCAAATCGATACATAAATAGGATCGATCTATTGATCAATCAATCTAAGAGAAATTCCGGACCAACCAAAGTGCAGTCAACTACTTGAGTGTGACTCATTTAGCACTGAACATACTCTAAAATATAGAGCACATAATATAAGACTCTCTCTCTCACTCTCTCTCTCTCTCGCTCGCTCTCATGCACTGTGCAGTTACTCTGTGCAAGACCTCAGAATCAGTGTTAATTACCACACATTAGCAGTAATTCACACAGCTGTCGGTGAGGCTGCTGGGAGACACATATTGAACTGTGTTAATACTCCTGAATCCAGACAAGGACAGTTATGCTAAATTTGGCAACATTGTTGGTTTTATCTGAAATGCAAGGTCAGAGCACCACAAAGAAAATATATGATGGCATTATAGGACTAAATGTCAGCTTATTAAAGGAAACCTAGTAATAAATGCTTTTGGGTGAGTTGGTGAGATTTCTCTTGTGGCCACACAGGTTATGTATTATTTGCATATTATACATACCTCTTTAATCCATATTCAAGTATCTGTGCATTTGTTACATTTCCGTATTTCTGATTGTAGATTCTCCTGACCCCTGTGATTTGTACCTTTTATTTCTCATTCAGTTCTTGTTTAGGACAATGCAAATTTGGTCAAGATTCAAAAGTAAAATTATCATCTAAAACGTGTAGTTATGTACATTCAAAAAATGTTGCATTTAATGCATTAAATCATTAAAATGAATATTTTTAATCTGTAATACTTCTAGCAAATATTACATTTTTAATAATTAGTATATATTTTAAAATACGTCAATGAAATGTATATTCTATTATATGCAGTATCAAAATAGCTACATTTTTGTGCTGTTGAGAAAAAAAAAGAAAGAAAATAATTTTACTAAATGATTTCAGTAAGGCAAGTGTTTTGGATCTCAGCCCATCTCTCCACAAATCAATTATCTGTTGATTAAAGAGCTTTGCAAAGACCTTTGTTGAGGAGATATCTAAAGTGCTTTGAGATGCGGCTCCAGGAAGCACCATCTTTGTTGTCAGGCTATGTGTAATGAAGTGCTCTTGTGTTGTTTTTCCAAATCTTCACATCAGATTCTCTCCAGTGCTTTGGGACTCATCTGTTGATGCAGCCACTTGTACGTCAACTCTGGAAACAAAGATGGAGAGAACCCTTGAAAGAAGCACAACCCTGCCTTTAAATGCCAAATCTGACTGAAGCACAGCTAAAAAAAAACATCTTGTGCTGGTATATGATCGATGACTCAAGGGGCTTTTTTACAACTTGATTTAGCCATTTGATTTGCTTCAGCTCACAGGGCTCTTTGCCACAAGCGTAAAACGGCTATGAGACCATTCAGGATGTGGGGATGGATTGATAGTGAATTAATTACAGGCCATTTCATCCATTTATATCCATAGATAATATAGTGCTGTGTTAATTAGATTTTACTCATGGCTGTGATGTGATACGGAGAGACTGGGGCAACTTGTCACACATTACTCTAATGAATATTTCTCAGGAACATACAAAGTCAATTTGTATATAGAGGTGTACCTTAAAGTCTAGGCAACATTTTATTAAAATAATTAAAATTATTTAACAATTATGTTTAGTAAAAATAAATAATAATATTAATAAATCGTAAATAACATTTGTTAATATAATATAATATAATATAATATAATATAATATAAAACAATACGTATGACAACTCGCCCCCGACTTGATATTTATGAAAAATACCCATCCTGAGAACGTTTCTGGTTAATATCTACCTTAGTCATGTATTTGATTATGGTTATGTCTAATGGATGTATGTGTAAGAATACTAAACTGTGTAAGTATGAGTATGTGTGCTGTGCTCTGTTGATTCCTCAGGCTGTAGTTCATCACTCCACTGAACACAGCTGAGATGATGACGTCAACCTGGCCCCAGGAGGGAAATTCGGGACCTTGCAGCTGATTTGCTGGATTTCAGGTCTGTAAAGTGAGTTTTTGTCACCCATTGGCTAGCGCTCAGGGTGAGTGGGCGGGACCTTATGGTTGACTGGCTGGGCATACTGATTGATTAGACACTGTTACACTTTTCTTTCCAATTGAGGCTCTGGTCAACTCATCATCCACAGTCAGTGAGTCTGCTGTCAGAAGCACAGCTTAACAGTGACACCTCCTTAAATGCCTAATTACATGCATTTAGAGAAGCTGAATTTTTATAAGAACGTGAGTAAATTCAAGCAATTAGGAAGGCTTAATTGCCCTGCTGTGCTCATGAAAAAAAAAAAAAAAAAAAAATAGTATTTGGAACCTTTGTGCGAATCATTATGGCTGCTCTGAAATTAATCTTCAGCATAAATAGAAGGAAATCAAGAGAAGGGAAATATTATGCTTTAATATTATTGATAAGACAGTACATTGTCTTTGTGATATAATCAGGATTAATGGCTATATGATCTAACACTTTAGAGGAGACACATCTATAGAATCGCTTTATTTTTTACTTAATCTGTGCATTTGCCTCCATCTTTTGGATAAAAATTGTATTACAATATTAAATGTAGAAAAAAAGTCTATTCCAAGAACTTCCCATTTAATTAAAATGCCTATGTGCATATCTGCAATATCAAAACACTGAGGGAAAATAAGGACATGTACAAGATGTTTATTATTAATCTAACACATTTATCTCTTTGCAGTTATAACAGTTTGCCCTTAATGTATATTTATGAAGATATAAAACAGCATTTTGCTGGAGAAAAAAGAGAGAATTAAACAGGCTTCAAATTAGCATAAAGAACAGAGGAAAACAAAACAGCTTGAGTTACAGTTACTTCCTGTTGTTATTAAATCAGATGATGTGACAACACAACAGGTCTCTCTCTCTCTCTCTCTCTCTCTCTCTCTCTCTCATAGGAGAGTTTGTTTTTGCTCCCTAATAAGCATCTTTTGATGTTTTATGCTTTTTCAAACACTAGCACCATCTTCAATTATTCATTATAACACAGATGAAACAATGTTTCAAATATACATTGGCATGTAAAAATGAATGTAAAATCATAGTAGCAGTGATAGTATAAATGAAAACAATAGCAGAACTCATGACACAAATTCAACATGACTGATGAAGCACCTATATTTTATTAAAATATAGTATATAGTCTTTCTCTCTTTCTATAAATATATATTAGATATACAGTATTTGTTCATAGGGCATTTCAAAATTTCCATTCACTGTGATTTGCAAGACTATTCAAAACAAAACGATGCAAAGCAAAAGTTTTTTATTTTTTTTTTATTTTAATTTTTATACTGGATGCCCAGTATGTCTACAGATGTATTTCACCTAAAATACATTATTTTTGGGGTACAACAGGTTGGGAATGATTATTTTCTTGTTTTGAAGCAAATTTAATGTATTATTAAAATATATATTTAAAATATATACCCCTTTGTGTTTGAATAATTAATTAATGCATCAGAGGGTTAAAGGTGTAGTAGTGGGACATCTCGGAAAATGCTAACTTTAGCCTGATAGCACTGAAAGCGAACGTCCCACCCTCCCTGCAATTAGTGATGGGAAGTTCGGATCATTTTACTGACTCGGACCTTTGAGTCTCGTTCAGCAAAATGAACGAATCTTTTTTCGAGTCATTTCGTTCATTTCGTTCATTTTAGCAAAATATAATTAAAATGTTACGTGCTGCTTCCCTAACAAATCTACTACTTATGCAAACGTTGATCACACTACAAACAGTACAAAACTATGGTATAAGAAACAGAAAACAAAATAATTCGTTGTTTACCTGGGTCTTTAGCATAGACTGTAAAAAAAAAATGGACGTAGTGTCCGTGACGTCACTCGTAGGTTTCTGAAGAGCATTTTTGAAGCCTAAAGTGGGCGGAGCCGACCGCCGCCATCTTGGCAGCAACGTCACCGCGCGTCACTCAGATGTCGAAAATGGGCAAAGGCGGGACATTAGGTGAAGCTGAGCTGAAACCACACTGCGTCTATAGTGAACAACAGTGCTGCCGTGCAAATACTGTACACCATAACTTCGTTTTGAGTGAAAATGAGTTGATAATTTTGGGACATTAATGACTTCCTTTATCATGTGTTTAAGTATCATGGAGAAAAGCCCGGAGAAACCAAGGCAGAACACAGTAACACTAGTTACTGCTCTTTGATTTTGTTTTGAACGCTCAAAGTAAATTCTGATTGTTCCGCATTGTTTGCATTCGTTCGTCAATACTGTGCCAGCCTGGAGTTTTACACAAGTATTCTGCCTTTGTTTTACTGTCCATTAAAGTCTACATACGTTTAAATTACGGTGTGACTTGTGTACTTTTATACATCTATCGGCACTTCATTAGACAAACAAATTAGATCACGATCTAACAAACTGCTCCATATAACAAAGCACTGAAAGCAATAAAGACTAGATATCTTGGCAACAATAATTAATACGTAAATAATCTTTAACGTGTTTTTTATAATGCAGTTTATTCACTCAGTGCTAGATGTCAGTCTGGGGCTGCACACTTCTGTACGTCGTGAGGACTCAAATGCCGTGACAGCATATCACACATAAAATCAGCAGCAATTGCAATTAAATCCTTTTCCTTCCTTTTCTTGTGAAATTGATAAAATCCATTGCAATGAACACCATCAGAGTGTTTAATTGACAATCATTTGGAGCATTATTCCTGCTAGCGTTCACATCAGTCCACAGGAAATCGTTCTTATAGGTTAAGCTATTTTAATTCAGTTCGATGTAAAAATAATAGGCTAATTGTCTTGCATCAGCATGTCATTAGCGAACATTGCAAATAAATTGGTTGCAAAACGGTATCCACTCACATTAGCTTTTTTGTCTATTACGGTCAGAAAAAAATTGAATCACATTACTAGATGTTATGGCCCTGTAATGATCACTAAGATTTTATACGAATGTTACTATAATGATTCTGTAAATAGTGATCAACACCCTATATAATGTAGAAGTTACTGCCTTTGCCTTGGCGTGACATCTCACTTTTTGCAAGAGTACAATATCAGTATAGCTGTAATTATCAAGTTTGAGATCATTTTCATTAAAACATCTAATTGCCAGATTTCCAGTGTCCTACCTATAATTATTTTTTTTCCTGTACAAATAAACATCTTTAAAGCCAGTTCTCTAAGTTTCACACAAGTCTAGCAAGTTTCACTCTGGAGCAGAACGACAATCCACCTGTCACTCAAGTGGCCACGCCCTTAATTATGCAGAACTGGGCTTAATATAAATTAGCGGATGAGTTATAAAAAATTCACCCCCTCACAGTTGTCACGAGGCAAAATTAGCTATATAGACCAAAGCCACTTTTTGTACCAGGCTTCATAAACATGTTTTTTTCTGCTGTAAGGTGGGCATTTTAACATGGGAGTCTAATAGGACTGACTCCCTTTTGGAGCCAGCCTCTAGCGGCCAGTCGATGAATTGCAGTTTTTGTCACTTCCGTGTTGGTTTCAAGACGGAGAGCGGGAGGTTGCCGCTTGGTCTTTAGTCTATGTTTAGCTCACCTCACCTCTTATCTGACAAGTCTTCGGGTTCGAGTCGTTCGTTCATCACGTGACAGCCCCATAAGCTAAACCTATGCAGTCTGAGCCGGAAAGAGAATTGATTGGTTAGTCTATCGAGTCTTCGGGTTTGAGTCGTTCGTTCATCACGTGACAGCCTCATCAGCTAAACCTATGCAGTCAGAGCCAGAAAGAGAATTGATTAGTTCATCTCGAGTCTTCGGGTTTGAGTCGTTCTAAACCTATGCAGTCAGAGCCAGAAAGAGAATTGATTAGTTCATCTATCGAGTCTTCGGGTTTGAGTCGTTCGTTCTTTTGTCACGTGACGTGACAGCATTGGATAGAGAAATTAGTTAATTTTAATTCCTTACAAACGGGTGCATAGTTATTATTATTATTATTATTATTTACTCTTACAGTTACGTGATGCGTTTCTGGTCTCAAACTGTAGCTTTTTATTTCTTACGGTTTATAAATGTGTGAATTTCTGTCATGATGGTTCTTTTCCATAACACTGAATGTGGTAACAAAGGTAATAAACTAAAGAGTTGGTTATTATTATTATTATTATTATTATTATTATTATTAAGTCTTTTCCCCTCAGACTGCATTGGTTTAGCTTATGAGGCTGTGCGTGATGAGCGAGCGACTCGAACCCGGGCTCGATGGGCAAGGCAAATAATTCTCTTTTCCGCTCCCGACTATAGAGTTTAGCTTATGAGGCTGTGCGTGATGAGCGAACGACTCAAACCCGGGACTCAGAGATGAACTAATCAATTCTCTTTCGGCTCTGACTGCATAGGTTTAGCTTGTAAGAGGCTGTCACGTGATAGGCAAGCGACTCGAACCCAGACTCGATAGATGAACAATCAATTCTCTTTCCGGCTCTGACTGCATAGGTTTAGCTTATGAGGCTGTCACGTGATGGGCGAGCGACTCAAACCGGAGACTCAAAACAGGTGAACACTAATTCAGTGCAGAACCTATAGGATTTTGCGCATGCGCAACTGACGAATCACTCCCGGGAGCGGCTCGTTCTTCCCGAAGTCACATTAAAGATTCGTTCAAAATGAACGAATCGTTCAAGAGCGACCCATCACTACCTGCAATCGCCGTCCAAACCGCCCTGAACACTGTCGCTCACAGGCGGAATACCAGAGACAACATTAAATTACTACATCAACTGTTTCCAATAACAGTCCTCACGCTCTCCCCGCTCTGCACATTTCATATATCTTATCACGTCGGACTTTTGTTCTATTTGACCGTAAGTCATAAGTGCCCTGCGAAGTGGACATCACCAGAAATTCCGCCATGATTCCAGTTCAAAGTGTATGTTCCATACAAAGGGCATTAAAGTGTGCGAGACGTGAATTTAAATTGTATTTATTTACAGAGGTATATTATGTCACACTCTCTAGTAAGTGTTGTCTGTGTGTGAAGACACTGTGCAGCGCAAATCCGTGAATGAATGCTCCAAAGTGAAATAAACTTCAACGGATTTTCCCCTGCTCAGGGAGTAGGGAGCAATGAACACTGTGTAGTGAGCATGTCAATCGGAACACAGTTCATGCACGTAGCTCTGTTCTAATGAGCTGGTTATCTGATTCAGGTGTGTTAACTAAACGAGACTAAGCTAAATATGCAGAGCGGGGAGCGCGAGGACTGCAATTGAGAACCGCTGGACTACATCATGTGTCATTCACCGGTGAGAAAACATAATAGCACAGATAGTAAATGTACTACAATACCAGGAAGAAAGATCGGGTTGTTGATGTTTGCCTGCCATTCTCGCTCTGTCTGCACAGCGTGCGTGAACGCGCTGATGACGATCGTGTCTGCGCGAACAGAAGTGCTATGAAGTGCATGAATACATATGTTGACGAACAGGTAAAGACATTTAAGCGGCTGGACCGAGCATTTTGATTGGACGAACATTTCTTGGTCCTACACCTTCCACAGTATATATAAATACAGATAAATACATTTAGACCACTTAACTTAATGATTGCTATCAGGATGTGAAGAGACTTTCAACCAGAATAACAAAAAATGTTTCTGAAGACAATCACCTATGACACCTTTAAAGGTAACCCTTCATTTAATTCTTAAAACCCATGTGATACCACCACAGTTATCATATATCATTTATCAACTCGTTGAGTCATGGAGTAACTGCTTGTAGTGCAAAATGAAATAATTTCAGTTTCATTTGTTTCCTTGAGGACCAGTCATTTTGTACTTTAATCTATTGCTGTGTGTAAAGGTTTAGTACCCTTATGTATTAGTTGATGTCAGTATAGTAGTCAGCTAATGGATGTCCTTTTTTTTTCTAGCCCACAATGCAGAGCGGGTGAACTCGAACCTGTAGTCTTTCAGTTATTAGTCCTCTTACCAATAAACTATTAGCTACCACCAAGACAGAGACAAGCTGGGGAAATGTCCTTATCTGGCCCTTACAATCTCAAACACAGTCCAATGCATTATAGATGTGACACCATCACCCATGAGTCAATGTTAGCTAGAGACTATAGACTCATCAGTGATGTGAAAAAATGTCAAATTGCTACTGAATACGAACTACTATATGAACTGTGAACAGTGCAAATATTATAATTCTCATCCATTATACAATTATACCAGAAAATGAATGCCCATTTTGGAAAAAACTTGCTTCATGCTGCAAGTTCAAGCTGAATAAAGTTTAGTTGACTTGATAATTATTTGAATCTGAAATTGAAAATGAGTCAGCACACATTACGAACTCGAGAGGGGGCATGAGTTCCCAAATTTCTTAGAAAGGGAGCAACGGTTTTTAAGAAACCCATTTTACCAATGACTGACTGTAATGAGGCTGAAATTGGAAAGGCATTCGTCAGATGACTGCTTTTTAAATGTCCTAGCTGTCTGTAACTCTCTTTGATCCGAAAGCAGCTCTTTTAAATAGACTGAAATGTGCCCGTTTTTATGACTGCGCTGCTAATTAGGTAGTAACACAGAGAAAAATGAGCTCAGTTATGTGGACTCAATGATGTTTCCCAAAATTCACAGTGTAAAGAAATTATTCGAATGGCATTCTTCAATATCCCATCAATATCATCAATGTAATTATAACTGAGGAAGTTCAAAATGACAACCTGAACTCCAAAAGTGAATTTTACTGAAACATCAGTTTGAGCACATTATACAATTTAAAATATTTTTTCTGATCACAACATTGTTATACTTTGTATATACAATGTTATTTACATACATGTAAATAATATTTATGTATATGTTTTTGTGTACAGCTGGCCTATACATTCTATTCTATTGTTATGATTATATGGAATATGAGTGTGACACCAGCAGATGTCACTGTTGCCTGCTGCATTGTACAGTAATCATGTGGGGAAGCTGAAATAGAATCATGTAACCTTACATCATATTTAGAACATATGCCTGAATATCTGTTGAATATTAACAGTGTGTATCTCCATAGATAGTTAGATAGATAGACAATAAAAAAGGAATAAAATAGCAGTTTTAAAACATTTTTATTCTACATGAAGCGGGCAGCCATGTAATCTCGGTAATAAGATGTGCTGCTCACAAATAATGATAATATTAATAACCACATTTGTAACTGAAAACAGTTTCTTGACAAACAAAAATGTCTGGGTGTGCGTGAGTGAGAGGAACATAATCCTGATTTGTATTTTGCCTAAATAGCAGTGCGATTTCTATATCACTTGAATCTCATATTTCATTCCTGTATTTTGAATAACCTTTTGTTGATCTGTAATTGGCCAAAGGGAAAGATCCACTCAGAAGGTCATTCTTTTGTTTAGACCGTGCAGACCGCATTCTCCTGATTTTCTTGTTTTTGATGCCCTGAGATTCCTCTATTCTACTGTTACACAGCGATCTGGCGTGTAACCTTCTGTTCATATGCATTTATAAAGGGTAATCCTGGTGAACGTCTTCAAAGGTCACATCTTAAACTGAGTAGATTACAGTTCTGTATGAAAAAGAGCACTAGAAAGGTCATCAAAAGCCAGCCATAACTCTTAACGCACTTTCATAGATTTTTGCTTTGATTAATTTAACCATTATCTGTTTGCGACCGACAGCTTGTATGCATAAATATGCATTAACCCTGATGAATGCACGGACGCGAGCACGAACGAAGGCTGTGACATAAATAAATTCACGTTTCTGTCATGACCTCTCATCACATTGATCCAAAACGTTATCTCGACATAAATTGTTGGTGCGGAGGAAAGAAGTCAAACCCTGAGGGGGCTTAATGCGTTTACAATGGATGGAAGTCGTCTTGCTGGACGATTCAGGGACAAGATGTTACAAATGCTCAGGAGAGAAAATATTAAGATGAATGTTTCCTAGGACGCCACCTAGCAGATGCCAATAGCGAGAAGGAGAACCATGCATCCTGATCCCAATTGAGCCTGGTGGCACTGTCCCGTCCCTGGAGTGAGTCAGGGCTCCGTACTCGGCCCTGCTTCATCACTGCCAGTCCCTAATCAGATCAACACTAACCTCCCCCTCAACAACAGCCTCCATACATCAGTTCCTTTCACATGGCATTTCCGTCCATTTGCTTCATTAGCGTGGCCAGTGCAGACAGTCTCTGTTCGAAGCATTTCTGGCCGAACCACATTGAGGTGAATGGGTGCTTTATGCCCTATTAGGTCGTGTGGTCTAGAAATCACCAACAGGCTTTTGCTGACTGGGTTTTTGATGGAGTGCTAGTGCTAATGTTAATGTGTAGGCCTTGGCTGTACATAGATGCAATGAGCAAACACTCTGAGGCGATTTCACTAAACAGTGTTTCAGACCAAATAAAAAAACTGCTTTTATTCACTGGCTGCCCTCAGTCTGGTTTAACCAGCCACTAAATGTGCTGCAATAGTGAGTATCCTCTGAATAATGCGCGTTCACGATAAAGAAAAAGAAAAATCTAATAAAAATCAAGTATGAAACACATTTTTGTCCCATGAGTCTCATGGTTAAAGGCAGGCACACCGACACACAAAATTTTGAAGTATTTTATGTAAGTTGGCAGATGCTTTATCTGAGGAAATGTACACTGTATTGAAGGCATACAAGTTCATGCATGTGATTTTTGCTGGGAATCAAACCAACACTGACAAAATTAAATTTGAAACAGTTTTCACTCTGAAATTGCTAGTAAATTTCACAAATAATTACAAAGAAACAGCAAGTAACATCCAAACGAATGTGAAAGTTTGAAGATTTAGGTCATCAAAGTCGTTTGGACCACGCTCCTCCGTTACTTGATCTTTTTATTATTTTGGTGCGTCAATCTATTAAGTTACTTTGTATAAGGAATTATGATCCGCACTCACGAGAACAGTCTTCTTTTTCTGTTTTATTTCACAATCATCACAAATGGGGAAAAAACACAAACGTTTGTGAACGACTGTTCTCGTGAGTGCCGATCATAATATACAAAGTTTGAAGATTTAAAACTTGTATAGTATTTTCTTGTAAAAATGTACAATAATCTTTTAGTTAAAACTTTGTTTATTTTTATTTTTTACAGTGCATGATTTTTGTATTGTTAGCGCCATGCTTTACTTGTTGAGCACACACGCAAAAATTAAAATAATATAAAATATAAACAAATAATGTTAAAAATTTAAAATACTGTTTACAATATTCACATTTTAATACAGTTTTAAGAATCATGTTCCCATGTTTACCTTTTTTTTTTGTATTGAATTGTATTTAAACCAATTAAGATCCAGTTGGACCCAGAACATATCATATCCAGAATTTTAATATAATACAAGTTCTTCTTTAAAGATTTTTATCATATCAGTTGGGCTATTTTATCATGATACCAAGACAACTGTATCACTCTGGCATTTTGGACTTTATTAAAAAATTTAAAAACTCATTAAAATAAGAGGTACAATTAAGTTATTGTATATATACAAACTGCTTTTTTTAAAGTTATTCAACATATATAACGTAGCTGCTGGTGAAATCGACAGAGGCTACACATGTCGTGTGCTCCAGAGATCAATGCTAAACATAAGGCACAAAAGATGAAAAGATGATTGTCACAATGAATCGGGGGAGGGGAGGGGAGGGGAGGGGAGGGGGGGTGTTCTCTCCCAGAATCCTCTTCTCCTTGTCTTCGTCCTCCCACCTCCCTCCACCAGCCATCTCTGTCTCTTTTCTCTCTTGCCCAGATCTCTCAGTTCATTTCCTGTGAACACATTCTCCTAATCCTCTGTGCGCGCGTGGCTCCTGCATGCTATCAGACAGTTCACGGGAGTCACATTCGCTCCAACACACACCGGCCAGGCCGCCTCTCCTCTGCCTGCCGTTACTATAGCAACCTGGCCAGAGCCGCGTTACAGTGGCTGCAGTGCCGCTGCCAGCGCACTAAATGACCCCAATGTACAATTTGAAATTGATCGAGTTCCCTGGCACTTTGATTTGCCAGGTCTAAATTACAGGCCGTCTTTGGCGGTAGCACCTCACAGGTTAAAGAGCCCAGGCCTTCGATTGCGCGCGGCTACTTGCCATTTGTGCCGGCCATGTGCGTGCATGCTAGCGGATCCAATCTAGTTCGAAAGATAGGCTATGCGGTGAGCGCTTACATCTATCAAGGGCATATTAAGTGGGAGAAAAGCAGATTTCGAGTTTCTAATATTCATTTACAAGTCCCTCAGGATCTGGGCCCATAGTATCTAAAGCAGTCTTCCATTTATAGCACACACAGAGATTTCTCTAAAACAACTAATGCCTCAAGTAATTACTGTATGTGTTTTTCCCTGAGTCGTTGGAAATTCTTTTCGGCGCTAATTAAGCTCTTTTAGTTTCCCGGTTAATTAAGGTATATATTGAATAGCGGTCAATTCTATTCTCATATTGAGGTGTCATCGCAATAATGAGTTATTATCCCGGTATAGATTTACCTTACAAATAAATTAGTTCCAGTTGAAGAGAGTGGGTGTTTTACATACCGATAATACTCACATCAAATTAGCTCTGACAGCAGAATCAAAAAAGTTCTGATTTTCTCCTGGCAGAACAATGAAAACAGCGTGGTCTCTTTTGAAAGGTGTGTAGGATTAATTAATTGGTGTTGAATGTGTGGCGTGATGCTTTCAAATCCTCCAAATCCTAAAAATGTCTTGATTGGGTTAGTGCTGTTAGGTGATTTGTTTTGAAAGGAACCAGAATAAACACATCTGTAATGGAAGTTTTTTTACTAAGAAAGTTTAGGTTAATGTGTTATTCCGATAAAACACCAGCACAAACAAAAGTGAAGTAAGAAATCTATCAAGCTTATATGTTGCACACAGTGTCACCATGCAATCCAACACTCTTAAAGTTGCTGCGAGCGGTTTATTTTTTTGGAAACACCACGCATAAAGTCCCCAACTATCTGACAGATATCACTGAAATAGGTGTCCTGAGAAATCACACCTGTCTCTGTGGCAGCCCTAGGCTCTGTAAAGAGAGAAAAAAAGTTGCACACGTAATTTTTTTGGTTTGTCAGAAACACAGTCTGCCTGTCAGTCATTGTATAGGTTTGTGGTTCCTGCCATCGGGTTGGCTGACACTTTGCAGGGCGGGTTTTTTAGGGCATGTGGTTGAAGAGATGGCAGTCTTAATATGGGGAGATACCACCCTCTGCGAGACCATTGGAGAAAAAGTATAGTATCAGCTTGGATAATGTGTGCCTTGATAACCAATCACATCACAGCCTTGACGTCATCATACTGCTGTCAAGAGTTGTACGACAATCAATCACTGTTTGCGGATACCATTGAAATGAATGAGAAGTGCCGTAAACTGAATCCTGTCAGTAAATTGTCTGTGGCTTCTCTTATAAACCAGTTTTTCACTGTAAACTCTAAAAAAAAATCAATCTAAAATAAATATGTAATGGCAAAGATGTTGAAGATTATCCAACAGGCTGTTGATTTATTAAATGATAGCCTACTGCAGGGGTGGGGAACGTTGATCCTGGAGGGCCACTCTCCTGCAGAGTTTAGCTCCAACCCTGAAAAACTCTAGAAAAAAAATACCTAACTGCATCCTGAAGACCTTTATTAGCTGGTTCAGGTGTGTTTGATTAGGGTTGGAGCTAAACTCTGCAGGGACACTGGCCCTCCAGGATCAACGTTCCCCACCCCTGGCCTACTGGAAGCCTCTCCTCTGTTTATAAAAAGATAAAAAAAAGATTCAAGTGCACCTGGGAAACTTGTACTTTTAAATAGTGCATTCGTTGTTGTAATTCAAGTCATGCATTCAAGTCAGAAACAACTTGGAAGTACCCACAAAAAATAAAAATAAATAAATAAATACTGTGAACAATAAACCATTAAATAGTAATGTAAAAATACATTTAGTATTGTAACTTTCGTATGCATATTAAACTTTTCGTAGGATATATACTAAGCTAGCAGGTGAATCAGCTAAAGATAGTAAGCTAACAGGTTAGCTTGCAAGCTAACTGGAAAAAACTAAACAAATCTAGAAATGTTAATTTGTATTTACAGATAACCAATATGAGGCATTTATTTTAAAATGACGTTAATTGTCATATATACAAATTAAACAAGAGCACAAACGTGGAGTGCTGAACAAGTCTGCGTGGTACGATTCAACCTTATTTTTAATGTAGGATTGTAGTGTCTGTTTTCAACTTGTGCAATTCTTCTAGTTATTTTAGTTGTACAAAAACAATCCGTTATGCTGTTTGATGTTGCAAACTGATATATTTATTATAGTTTAATTTATTATCGAAATCATGAACAGGTTTGTTGCACAAATAGTTTTACCGTTTACTGCACTTTGTTATTCTTACTTCCGCTTATAAGCATTACTCAACCGTTGTCCATTTAGCACCTGGTTAAACTGAATGGCGGGTGGATAGTGAATAACACGGACTGAAATACCAAGTGCAAAAATAGTGTGATTTTAGTAAAGTTGCCCCTAAAGTTTAAATCACTTTTGATTTCCACTTTTTAACCAATTCTGTCGTGTTCTTTTCCACCTTCTTCCCTCTCTGTCCTAAAAGAAAGTTAATTAGCACACCCTCTTTCTTTTAGAGTTAATGCAAGGAACCATGCATGATTGTGTGTGTGTGTGTAGCAGATCTGCAAAGGAGGGAAGGAGAGAGTATTTCAATAATTGGACTGTGGCAAGTCTGCAGTTCACCCTTACAAACTCTCCCATTATTTTCTGACCCCTCACCAGATCCAACACCCACTCCTCCCTTTTCATCCATCTCTTCTCTCATCTGCTCTCATGCACTTTGTTTCCAGGTTGCTTTTATTATCGGCAGGCAAGAGAAATGTTTTCTGCCTGTGAAACATACGGGATCCCAGCTCAACTCCAAATGTATGGATGACAGGAACTACAGCGCTCTAAAAGCACGCACCGCATGGGACCCGAACACAAATATCGGTGAGTGAGAAGGGATGGGAGGCTGGCGGGGGTGTTGAGTGGGAGGCATCATGGTAGCTCCACTCTTTAATGAGGCCTTTGTGAGCACACGGCAGTTTGGATGGATTTCATCGCCTCCTTCCCTCAAAGGTATTGATTTAAACTCGGCCTGCAATTAGCATACACAAGGGAGTGATGCTAACAAAGACGGCCAGGATGTGAAAGCCAAAATAATGGTTGGCTACAAGCACACCAGTCATAATTTTTACAGTCTGTGTTCCTCTGCTTAGATCAGCTTGTTTGTACTGCTAAAAAGCTGCTATGTCTCTTTCTAGCACCACCTTACAGTTTATGCTACATCATGTCGCGCTGTAATTTGATGATAGTTACACATAATTATGTAAGTTCAGCCCACAGTGGTTTATCACACTTGCGATGGTAAATGTTATACCACGAGCGATAATAAGATGGGGGAAAATAAATTGTTTTTGGTGCATGTTCTGATATTTTAACATTTTTGTTTTTTTGTTAATTGGAAACTGTAAAAAGCATGTTTTTATGTATTTTTTAATTTGTAAATAGATTCCTGAAAGTCACTGTGTGTGCGTTTACATGTACAACAAAATACTCATTGCTCAAAACCAGTTAATTATAAAAACTGGTCAACAAACGATGAAAAGTTTGGAAATGCTGCAAGTTTCGAAGTTGGGTTTTGGACAATATCAGCTTAAATCCTCATTTTTTACATTAATGCATTAAAGTACAACAATAATAATTTTCTTTTTCTTTCTTCTTATTTTTTAAACATACAGTAATAATGAAGGGATGAATTGAGACATTTTTTCCCAATCATCTCAATGGAAAAAAAGTATCGGTAATCACAGCGTGCCGATATACAGCCATATCTCACGGCTACGAGTGTGATATTGCATTTATACAACAGTTTGACAGCACGAGTGTGTAAATACATACAGTAAGAAACAACAATGGAGTGTCTTTTGTGCAGTCTCTCTTTTGTGCAGAACTACTTCCTTCAGCCATGGATTCAAATCTCAGTTTGACAGTTTAACAGCTGAGCCCAAGCCTCTGTTACAAATTCAAAAACGTTACTTTAGAACTAGTAATGAAGGAACATTGAGTTGCTTCATTGAAAGCTTATTGTATTACTATATAAAAAGCTCACTGTATTACATGAAGTATTTAAAAGAGTAAAATATTTAATAAACAACAACAGCCCTCATAAAAGTTGCATCATAAAAATTCAGTCAAAAGTACAAAGGCAGTCCTCTGATATACAGCATTGAAGTTACATAAAATATAACTTGATAAGATTTTGCCCTCAGCAAAGACTATTTGTCCTGGAACAAATAATAGATTAATGAGACCAAAGACTAGCCCGTTATTTACCCATGATGAATTATATCTCATGCTTAACCACTATGGAGACATCAGAGCCAGCTGTAAATTCCAGAAGATCTGGCCGAGGTGAGGCTGCTCTCTGTGGGTTTATGAGTGCTGAATGGCCGCTGACGCCCTGGATCTCACATCTCCAAAAACGTGATAACAAATTTTCAAGTAGACATTATCTTTATTAACAAACCGCATATTTGAAGTCTAAACAACAACATGCTCATCTAAAAAAAACTCTTAAAACTACATTTTGTGACACAAAAACAGTATTATTATTATTTATTCGTAAAACACAAAATCGTGTTTTACGATATGAGTAATTTTAGGCGTTCACCTGTCAAACTCGGCAGCTGCGGCTAACCCAAGCCCGCCGGCTGCGGCTCTCTCCAGCCCGCCGGCCGCGGCTCACTCAAGCCTGCCGGTCGATCCTCAGTCAAGTCTGCCGGCCATTCATCTCTCCAGCCCGCAGGCTGCGGCTAACTCAAGCCCGCCGGCCGCTCATCAGTCAAGTTCACCAGCCGCTCCAAAGTCAAGTTCACGGGCCGCCGCTCCCTCAAGCCCGCCGGCCGTTCCGATGTCAAGGCTGCCAGCTGCGGCTCTCTCAAGCCCACCGGCTGTTCCGAAGTGCGGCTCACTTCAGCTCCAGATTTCGCTCCAGTCTCCTGACCAAGATTCCAGTGCAGGCTCCAGCCCCTGACCAAGAGTCCATTGCAGGCTCCAGCCCCTGACCAGAGTCAAGTCATGTCCCCTGAAGTATTGTCCACAGGAACAATTTTTATCAGTCTTGTTAGTCTTGTCCACTGGGGTTCTTCAAAAGCAGGCTGCTTCTCCTGTCATGGCCATGGAGGCCATTCCCAAGCCGCTTACTTCTCTGGTTGCCCCGATGGAAGCGGTTCCTGAGTTCACCCCTGAGAGGGCCCCTGTCACCACGTTCAGCACAAGGAGGGCTGTTGGTCTCATGTCCGGCCTAGAGAGCGCCTCAGGTTCCGAGCCTAGCCCTGAAAGGGCTCCTGTGGATAGCCCTAAGAGGGCTCCTGTTCCTGAGTTTAGCCCACGGAGGGCTCCAGTCCCCGTATCCGGCCCTGAGAGAGCTCCAGTCCCCGAATACAGCCCAGGGAGGGCCTCTAGACCCAAGATTCTCCCCAAGTTATATTTTGGGGGGGCGCTAATGGGATCCGGCCGTAGTGGCCGGGTTGAGACCAAGGCCACGGAGGCTGGCCCGCCAGGGCTCCCCAGACGGTTTATCCCACCATGGCCCCAGAGCTCCCAGCTCTGCCCTGACTTCCCAGACCGCATGCTCCGCCATGGCCTCCTGAACTCCCTGCTGGCCTCCCTCCCCGAGAGGAGGGAGTAATGTCACGTTTTTGTCTTGTTTTGCCCTGAGTTCTTCCTGTTTTTCCTTATATGGTCTTTTTCCTTTTCTTGTTTAGGTAATTGACGTTTCCTCGTTTAGTTTAATTACGATTCTTTGCACCTGTGTTTGTTAATCATCCTGTGTATTTAGTTCTTGTTTGCTATGTGTTCC
The DNA here is from genome assembly GCA_021397915.2 of Tor tambroides. Taxonomy (NCBI): domain Eukaryota; kingdom Metazoa; phylum Chordata; class Actinopteri; order Cypriniformes; family Cyprinidae; genus Tor; species Tor tambroides. The sequence goes on along the minus strand of JAFVLL020002451.1, from coordinate 11,595 downwards.
AGTGTTGGGTCTACTTGTTACGTTCCCTATGTTTCTTTGATTTATGTTCAAGCCTTCATGTTGGATTATCCCTGTGTTTCATCATTAAAGACTATATGAGTTATTTCCTGCCTCCTGCGTTCTCTCTGCTTCCACGTTACGTGACAGTAAGCAATTACTGATTATTTTACTGCTTATTTCAGACATAAGTGACTGTTTTCGTGAAAATTATGTGAAAAGACTTTAGTTTGCAATTTTGTGTGTATTTGAATTATCAGTCACAATAAGCTGCAAAAGAAAAGTGATAGAACGCAATATTAATCTATTTCCATGATATAAATTAACATATTGCCCAGCCCTAAATGATACGAATTTATACTGATATCTAAACTTTTGCTGATAGTATTTTGTATAAACCATTTATGACCTGATATACCTTGTGTTTTACCTTAAATGTCAAGTGATTTAGCATAATCAGTGCAACTCGTTGAATATTAGCTTCATGTCAGTTTCCTATTTCAGTAAATTCTTTAGTCATTAATCAGACTTTGTGAGGCTATTGTAGCAATACTTTGATTACTACAGGAATACACAAATTAATGAGTGCAGCTTGGAAGATTTCTTTTTTTTTTGCTTACTTTTCAAACTTGTACTAGTTTGCTCTAGCATAACGGCCTATGTTTGGGCACAAAAACAAAACAACCACAAAAAACTGCTTGCTGCTACAAAAACCCACATTAATCCTACAGCACACACATTTCTTCGAAGAGCACTTGTTTTATACTTTGTTTGCTGTTGCAAAACCAAAAAAAGAGATAAAAAGCGTCAAAAGTCTTTAAGAAAACAAAGTCTGGGACAGCAAAACAGTGCAAAGGGAATACGAACAGCTAATATGTCAGCTGGAGATGTGACAATGTTCAAAAATGTGCAGGGAAACACACTTTAGTCAGTCAGCAGCGGCATGGATGAGTCACCTGAATGTAGTCAGGAGTTCTTACTCGCTCTCTCTTTATTTTGATGTGGAATTCCATTGTCTTCTCATGGGTACATGAGAACAAACAAATATTAATAAATAAATAAACCACACACAATACAACAAACAACCCACAGCTATTTAGAAATGTGACAGAACAGCTGTGGTGCCTGCTTCGCCTCAGCGCCTCGGCCTGTTAATAAAATACGCCGGATAAATATTTAATCCCCAGTTGAAACGAAACAACCTGTGCTTTTTATTTGTCCTGCATCTGTGTATGAAATGCATGCCGTCAGAGTCGGAGGAGAACAGGTTTCACCGGGTGTCTGACAAAGACTCTTCCCATGGGTGGGGAACAGCATGGCTGATGTGCTTCCTTGAATTACACACTTCACAAGCCTCCGTCTCTTTCTCAATCAAGGCCTGTTATCTCCAGCTGCTCCGACACTGATCACGACCTGGTTTTTACACCCGATCTGTGGCGTTGGGACTCTTACCCGACAACAACTCTTCATGTTGACACCAAGGAAGGAGGTGTCACTGATTTGTCTTTGTGAATTGATTTGGTGCCCAGAAAGGGTTTGGTGGAAGGGTTGTGAAGTTTCGATGGGGTCAGCGGGTTAAAAAGAGTGAGGGCCGTCTAGCAGTGCTTAGGTCGGTGTGGATCAGAGGCTGCTGGGAGCGTGGCGTCACTCATTAAAGCCGCTCCTCTAATGCAGTCCCCCATCCCAATTAACCACCGCCCCTGTTTAGAGCAATTAGTTAAGCTATTAGCACTCCGCTCGTGACTGCGAGCATGGAAATGAGATGAGCGCCGCTGCATTATTTATGAGGCACGAGTGGGGAAAGTGCCTCAAACGGGCCTTTGGCTCGCTCGCTCCTCTTGGCCCTCTCAGCAGTTCAGCTCTTCCACCCCATTGCCTCTGCTGGAATTTGAACCTCTTTAGCAATTCCACTTTATGGAAGATGGCTCCAATCTTTCCAAACCCCTCTCATGTTTAATGTATCGCTCCATACTGCATGCGCACGCTAAACAATAAAACTGTGATCTTTAAAATCAAGGATGTAACCAAATATTCAGATTGAATGTACACTTAAGAATCAGCAACTGAAAAACCCACATTGATTAACCACTAATCTGAATATAGTGCCCCTATCAATGTCACTTTCTCTTATCTCCTTCAGATCAGAGATTGCCTAGATGAATGTCATGTGATCAGAGGACGTGTAAGCAGGTATGTGAAATTGGATTTTGGGCCCTCATCTAGTTGTGTCATCCCCAAAGGGCAGTGTAAAAGGCTCATTACAATAAATACAAGCTGCGGTTGAACTTTTTATTTACATTTATATTTAGGACATTGCAGTGCTGTGTTATTGGTTATGCATAAATATTTTATATTATATATTAATAAATAACTTTAATAAATAAATTGCATTTTTAGTTTTGTAAATGGAAGTTTTAACTGAAAATCAATCCAAAGTGAAAAATCACTCATATAAATGAAAAAATCATATAAATGCCTAATACATTCATAATTCATTCATTAAACTGGGCAGTTTAAGATTAAGAATCACTTTTTTAAAAAACTGGGTTAATTTATTATTACTCATCTACATTAAAATAAATTTATGTCTGAATTTCCCAAATGATAGATTTGTGGGAAAACATAATTATGGGCTTAAAGGGATAGTTCACCCTAAAATGAAAATTCTGTCATTAATTACTCACCTGCATGTCGTTCCAAACCTGTAAGACCTTCATTCATTTTCAGAACACAAATTAAGATATTTTTGATGAAATCCAATGCTTTCTGACCCTGCATAGACAGCAATGGAACTACCATGTTCAAGGCCCAGAAAGGTAATAAGAACATCATTAAAATAGTCCATGTGACACCAGTGGTTCAACCGTAATGTTATGAAGCTTCGAGAATACTTACATTTACATTTACATTTAGTCATTTAGCAGATGCTTTTATCCAAAGTGACTTACAAATGAGAACAATGGAAGAAATCAAAATCAACAAAAGAGCAATGATATGCAAGTGCTATGACAAGTCTCAGTTAGGCTAACGCAGTACACGTAGCAAGGTTTTTTTTTAATTATACAATAAATAAAAGAAAACAGAATAGAAAAATAATAGAGCAAGCTAGTGTTAGAGGCCTTATTTTTTGTTAATTATATAATAAATTAAAAGAAAACAAATAGAATACAAAAAGAATAGAGAAGCTAGTGTTTTTTTTATATGAAAACAGTAAATGAATAGAGTGCTGAAAGGGTCAATTTTTTTTTTTTTTAGAATTAGAATAGAGAGTGCTAGAGTTAGAGTGCGAAATAAAGATGGAAGAGATGTGTTCAGCTGCTTGGATTGAGTTGGGCAGGTCATTCCACCAGGAGGGAACATTTAATGTAAAAGTCAGTGAAAGTGATTTTGGGCCTCTTTGGAATGGCACAATAATGTGCCATTCACATACAGAACGCAAGCTTCTAGAGGGCACATAAGTCTGAAGTAATGAATTTAGGTAAAGGGGTGCAGAGCCAGTGGTGGTTTTGTTGGCAAACATTAATGCCTTGAATTTTATACGAGCAGCTATAGGTAGCCAGTGCAAATTGATAAACAGAAGTGTGACGTGCGTTCTTTTCGGCTCATTAAAAATTAATCTTGCAGCCGCGTTCTGGATTTATTGTAAGGGTTTGATAGAAAAGGTTGAAAAACCTGCCAAGAGAGCATTCCAATAGTCCAGCCTGGACAGAACAAGAGCTTGAACAAGGAATTGTGAAGCATGTTTCGTAAGAAAGGGCCTGATCTTCTTGATGTTGAATAAAGCAAATCTGCAGGACCGGGAAGTTTTAGCAATGTGGTCTGAGAAAGTCAGCTGATCATCAATCACAACTCCAAGGTTTCTGGCAGTTTTTGAAGGAGTTATGGTTGATGTGCCTAACTGGATGGTGAAATTATGTTGAAACGAGGGGTTTGATGGAACCATAAACAGTTCTGATGATGGTCCTTCATCCAGCAAGAAATGTCTCTTAGACAAGCTGAGATGCGAGCAGCTATCGTCGGATCATCAGGATGGAATGAGAGGTAGAGTTGAGTGTAATCAGCATAGCAGTGATATGAAAAGCCATGTTTCTGAATGACAGAACCTAGTGATGCCATGTAGACAGAGAAGAGAAGTGGTCCAAGAACTGAGCCCTGAGGCACCCCAGTAGTTAGATGTTGCGACTTAGACACCTCACCTCTCCAAGACACATTGAAGGACCTATCTGAGAGGTAAGACTCAAACCACTGGAGTGCGGTTCCTGAGATGCCCTTTGCCAATAGGAGGATTGACAGGAGGATCTGGTGGTTAACCATGTCAAAAGCAGCGGACAGATCCAACAAGATAAGTATAGAATATTTGGAATCCACTCTTGCCAGTCTTAGGGCTTAAACAACTGAGAGAGTCTCAGTTGAATGTCCACTTCTGAAGACACAAACGCATGAATGATAAGCTCCAAATCATTACGTGCGACCATATTCCTAAGTTTAGAGATTTTCCTTAGTTGAAAGAAGCAGTTCCTTGTTAGCTGCTTACAGTGCTGGACTAATGACATGCTTTTGTCAAAAATAACTCCCAAGTTTCGAAGACTTGGCTTCGCAGACTGGCCTAAATTACCTAGGTATTGTTTAATCCCTGGAATTGCATCATCAGGTGCGATAACCAGTGTCTCCGTTTTGTCTGCATTAAGCTGCAGAGAGTTTTCGCTAAGCCATTGTTTTATCTCCACTAAACAATGGAGCAGAGAATTTAACTTCTGGATTTCAGACGGCTTAAAAGAACAATAAAGCTGGATATCGTCAGCGAATAGGTGGAAAGAAACATCACTAAACCTTTGGATGATCTTTCCCAAAGGAATCAAATACAACAAAAATAAGACAGGGCCCAAAAAGCTAAAAAACACTGCTTTAAATGAAATCCGCCAATCAAACGAGGAAAAATGAATCGTTGAGCGAATCATTTGGGAGTCGTTGAGCAAATAAGGTAAAAATAAATGCATATTATAAGAAAATCAGTGTTTTTGACCTTGCATTACTCATAATAGGGGCACTATCTAGCTTTCCTGTAGCTCAAATAGTAGAGCATGGTGCTAGCAACACCAAAGTCATGGGTTTGATTCCCAGGGAAAGCAAGAGCTGATAAAAATAAAACTGTAGCTTGAGTGCAATGTAAGTTGCATCTGCTAAATGCATAAAGTGTAAAATGCACTATAAATGTATGGTTAACATGACATACTATATTAATTGATATCTTTCTCTGGATGACAAAGAATCCAACCACAAATGTGTGACTGCAACGTAACCTAACGGTGCATTTAAAAACTCAGAAATCTCTGCCAGCATTTACTCATCCTCATGTCATTCCAAACCTATTAAACTCTTTCTTCTGTGGAGCACTAAAGGAGAAACTTTGATGAATGTCCTAGTTGCTCTTTTCAGAACAGTGATGTGCAAGACTGACACTTATAATAATATCATTATATAAAGTAAGAAAAATCTTTATCAATGGCAACCCAGGGCATTTAAAATACAGCACTGCATAAGCATCACTCATGTTTGTGTTCAATGATAAAGTTGGAGTATAATGCTAAATCCATCACATTTATTCAGCTCTTTGTTACTGAATTTGTTACATGCACAGATACATGATTTACCTTTTCGTGCCAATACAGGCAAATAAATCAGACATATTTGCATATGCACAGGAGAGGTGCTATCATTTCTGAAAGGCAAATTTTTAATCATGATCAGATAATAGCCTCTTAGTTAAGGATGGTTTCACTTCATTAAGTTCCTTGTTCCTGCATCTGACTATTATACCTAAAATCACATTACTTAGTTTGCCTTCATAATAAACGCACTTATGTAATGTTATTTGATGAACAGTAGTTATGTGACACATTTACATTACCAGTGTAACATTGTTACAGCACGCACTTAACAATTTAAGCCACAATTTAACCATGTTAGTAAATATTTAATTGGTGACCTGTATTCTACATCTGTATACTATATATTAAATAATGTGTATCACAATAACTAGAACCAAAGACTTTGCAATCATATGATATAATGTTACCAATATTCTCTTTGTGTAATTAACAGTTACAATGATTCAAGGTTTCTTACTGTTTTCACTAAATCACATATTAATTCTAAATTCTATTAATATCATCTAATTGTAAGTTAATAAAGCTTGACTGACCTTTATCTGATGATGGCATTATTGCTTTAAGTAGTTCTGTTGTTGTTCTGAGAGTGTCAGCCTGACAGTATGAACTCATTATCAGTTGTTCTTCAATAAAAACTCCACCCATCTCTGTCTTTCTCTTGTTCTTATGGACAGTATGGACATGGAAACTGAAAATGATCCATTTAAGACATTGTTTGAATAATTAAATTATATTGATATATTTATGGTATAAACAAATAATAAACATGAGCGTCATGATTTTCTGTAAAAAGATGTGCATTGTGAAAAGCACTATATAAATAGCCTAAATCTGATTTGACTTTTTAAGACCTTTATGGCAACCCCGCATATATGTCAACTGTGATTGGACGGGGAAAATTGGGTTAGTTTTCATTCCTTTTTTGCGAGGGTTTGAGTCTGTTTTTGGCTGATTTTTTTTTTTTTTATCTGGGACCTGGCAACCCTGTTTGGTCGCACCCTGACAGGTGATAATTTCACTGTCGATTAGCTGATTATGTGCCCTGTAATTACTAATTTAATACTTTCTACTTTTGCCACACAGAAAATACAAAAAAAATATGTTTGCATTAATTTTTTTGCCAATAAAAGGAAGGAAGGAAGAAAGAAAGAAAGAAAGAAAGAAAGAAAGAAAGAAAGAAAGAAAGAAAAAGAAAGAAAGAAAGAAAGAAAGAAAGAAAGAAAGACTCACTGGTAAATGATCTTAGAGGTAATATGTGACCCTGGAGCACAAAAGCAGTCTTAAGTCGCTGGGGTATATTTGTAGCAATAGCCAACAATACATTGTATGGGTCAAAATTATCCATTTTTCTTTTATGCCAAGATATTTTGTAAATTTCCTACCATATATCAAAAATTAATTTTTGATTAATAATATGCATTGCTAAAACCTTCGTTTGGACAACTTTAAAGGCGATTTTCTCAGTAATTTGATTTTTTTTTTGCACCCTCACATTCCAGATTTTCTAATAGTTGTATCTCGTCCTATCCTAACAAACCATACATCAGTGGAAAGCTTATTTATTCAGCTGATATTCATTTATTCAGATGATGTATAAATCTCAATTTAAAAAAATTGACCTTTGTGACTGGTTTTGTGGTCCAGCTATCTATCTAATCACAATGGATAAAGAAAGTTAATAGGGAACATTTTTACAAAGTGCTAGTAGCACATTAAATGTATGGGTAATTTAATAAATTGTTGGATCGGGGAATGTGATCGATAGAGTCAGCCAGGAAACCAAAGTTGGCAACCCTGATATAATGTATTTTTTATCAGCTCTGACGCAAAGAGAGGCGCAGTTCCGTTCTTGTCCACCAGATGGCAGCAGATCCACACAGATTAAACCAAACCTGCAACAGCAATCTCTAAACCAGGGTATAGGTTTATAAAGTTAAACACACCAGTGCATTTATTTTAATTTATGGCAGCGGCTATTTACACTAAGTGCAAATAGTAATGGATTCTATTTACACCAAGTGAAAATAGCAGTATTTTTTAACGATATGTTATTTACACTAAGTGCAAATAGCTGTAGATTCTATTTACACTGTTAAAATAGCAATATTTTCTTCTATTTATGCTACTTATTGCAAATATTTGAAATTATCTGCACCTCAGTATTGCAATACATTATAAAACATTACGCAATAATAACGTATCGAGTGTAAATTATAGATTAATTCAAATTATTAAATGGATGCCACCTTATTGGGACAATAAAGCCTTCCTTATACCTACCCTAACCCTACCCGATAGTTTTATTTTTAACTTTTTAATTATTTCCTTCATTTTTATCGAGAATAAATGCCTTTCTGATGCAACATGAGATTTGAAAAGGGCAAAAAAAAAGTTCGACAAAAGGTAGATTCGAACTCGGGTCGACCGCGTCGAAAAACACACACTCTACCGTCTACACCACTGACACTAATTATGAGTAAGTGTCTTTTTGCACTCTTGACTAACCCAATCACACGTCAGCTAGTGTAACTAGCCTTTGCTAACAAGGCGGGGTATTTGCACTTAGTGTAAATAGACACTCCGTTAATTTATTCAGGGTGTGGTGACATTTTTTTTTTATACACAAATTAAACATCGTGTGTCGGACTGAGGGAGTTTTTCTGTAATTCTGTGAGGTTTTATATGAATTTATGATTGAACCAGCTACAGTAAAACATACTGACCAGCGCGTGAAGTAAGCATCATTCCAGCCTCTCGTCGCCATGGAGACGGAATCCCGCCTGCCTCATCTGACCATAAACTTCTGCTGCTTCCAGTTTCAGGCTGTTTTTGTTCGGTAAAGTTTCCTCAAACAGACGCAGATTTATTCTTCTGATCTGATGGCTTTCATAAGAGATGCAGGACTCAAGAGTTTCGGGTGAGTAACATCTTCATTTCTGAAACACTGAAATATGTAAACAACTTCCTGCAGTAGGCTAATCTAGATGTTATATTATATATTATTACCATGTTAGAGTATTTCATCATCATCATCATCATTCATAAGTGAACAGTGACTCTTTGTTTTGTTTTGGCTGTTTGTTTCGCACAGGTGTTTTGGAGATCTCTGCTCTAATCATTGAGAATAATGATTTTAGGAAATTATTTCAAGTCGCTATTTGGTTATAATATGTCATATCTGAATGAAGTATGCTTATGTTTTGATTTGTTACAGTTTCTATTTACAGTGACGATTAAAAGTATTTGGACGCTTGTAAATGTATGAACAAAACTTTGCGTTAGATCAAGTGTCTATCTGTTTCAAATGGTTCAGGTCTTTTCTTCATCATTTTGCTTATTATATTCAAATGTTTTGATGGTAAAGTGTGTTTATGCATCTTTCATTACAGTGAATGGCACTTGAGTTTATATTTTGTTGATGCAATGACACGCAGATTTCTTAAAAAGTGGGTTTCCAAATATATTTGAGAACAAAATGAAAAAAAAAAAAACAAATAACAAGATCATGTTCTTCCTCAGTATTTTTGTCTTGTTTTCTGTCACAAATATCTAGCCATTATTAAATCAAGATAAATTTACTTTAGTAGTGCAATGACTTAAAATATGATGTTTTCTGAAAAATATATTAAAATTAAGTGAACATCTTCCAATGGGGTGAGAAAAATAAACTTAATTCAAAGTGAAAACAAAATTATTTTTCTTACTCCATTAACATTTTTTTTTACTTGTTTTAATCATAAATTATGAAAGCTTGTTTCTGCCATGGGATAAATTTTTTTTAAAAAGTATTAGTAAAATTGTGACTTTTTATCTCACAGTTCAGACTTTTTTCTCACAATTCTAAATAAAAGTCAGATATAAAGATATCAACTTAGAATTGTGAGGAAAAAGTCAGAACTGTGAAGGAAAGAAAAGTTGCAGATACCTATAAAAATCTATATGGCAGAAACAGACTTCCATAATAAACTCAATTAATTTTGATATTTATTTGTGTCCCTGGAGCACAAAAGCAGTCTTAAGTCGCTGGGGTATATCTGTAGCAATAGCCAAAAATACATTGTATGGGTCAAAATTATCCATTTTTCTTTTATGCCAAAAATCATTAGGATATTAAGATCATGTTCCATGAAGATATTTTGTACATTTTCTACCATGAATATATCAAAACTTAATTTTTGTTTAGTAATATGCATTGCTAAGAACTTCATTTGAACAACTTTAAAGGCGATTTTCTCAATATTTTGATTTTTTTGCACCCTCAGATTCCAGATTTTTTGGCCAAATATTGTCCTATCCTAACAAACCATACATCAATGCAAAGCTTATTTATTCAGCTGTCAGATGATATAAATCTGACTGGTTTTGTAGTCCAGGGTCACATTTTAGAAAACAAGACTAAAATAAATACTTCTTTATTTAAGAATTTGTTTATATTTTTGTAATGAAAAACAAGACGAAAATACTAAGTAATAAAATCATTTTCACATTTTTTGATTACTAATTTGATGTGTTTTTATGTCTGTATATCAGAAGATGGTCAGGAAAAGCAGCGTTGCACGTCGTTCATCGAAGCGTGGCTCTCAAACATCTCTCTCTGCTGGATCCGGCTCCTCCAGAACCGCCTTTACTCCAGACCGGTCCAGAAGAGAGTCCCTCCTGTCCAGACCGGGTTTACCTGCACGCGGCGGCCATCTTTCAGAGCACACACCTGGAGAAACCGCCCGCTCACAGGCTCATCAGCTACGGCAAAAGGTCAGAGGTCAGATTGCCTGTTGCAAAGGATCTCAGCGATCAGCGTATCGACTCGCCTTCAACACGCTCAAATGTAAGTGAATCGTGTTTACTAGAGAAATTACTAAATCGAGCAGCATCAAAGTCAGTTCTTTTTGTCTTCCCAAAACACTCTACCACAAGTGCACTGCAAAAATGATTTTTTACTTAGTATTTTTGTCTTGTTTTCCATTACAAATATTTAAAACATTTTTGTAATCAAGTTTTTCTTTACTTAAGTCTTGTTTTGTGAAAAAGCATCAAAATGAAGTAAGTTTATGCTTAAAACAAGATTAAATATCTGCCAGTGTGGACAGAAAAATAAACTTCATTCCAAGGGAAACAAGATTATTTTTCTGACCACATTGGTGGATATTTGTTCTTGTTTTAAGCATCAACTTGCTTAATTTCGATGCATTTTTCAGAAAATAAAACATATAATATTAAGGCATTAATATCAAGTCATTTTGCTTCTCCAGGAAATGTATCTTGATTTAAGAATGTTTAGATATTGGCACTGAAAAACAAGACAGAAATACTGAGGATGAAAATCCTTTTTTGCAGTCTAATTTCTTTTTCTTCCCAAAACTGAAACATTAGCAGATATGTTTTCTTGTTTTAAGCATAAACTCTCTTTATTTTGATCAATTTTTCAGAAAACAAGACTTATCTTAAGTCATTCTGCCTCTCAGGTAAATGCATCTTGATTTAAGAATGTTTAGATATTTGTACTAGAAATCAAGACAAAAATAATCAGTATGAAAATCATATGTTTGCCAGGTGCATACCTGCAAACTAGTCGCTTTTTAACAAAATTCGCCGTTTTGAGTCAAAATATGTCATTTATGTAAATCGTCGTTGGTGTGGAACTTCTTCATCGTGAGTGAGGCAGACATAAAGTTTGTGATTTGTAATACAATATTAACTGTTTTTGCTCAAGTTCGCTGACGAAGGTTCAATCAAAGCCACAGCAGAACTGTTGTGTGTCTCTGAGCAACTCAGCGGTGTTTCGTTACTGAATGAATCCACGTTTTTGAACGAATCAAGTGAGTCAATGATTCAGTAACCCATTCATAAAGACAGTAGTCACTTGCCTCGTTTTTGAACGAATCAAGTGAGTCAATGATTCAGTAACCCATTCATAAAGACAGTAGTCACT
>JAFVLL020002449.1:0-26749 GCA_021397915.2 Tor tambroides | reverse complement strand
TGTGTGTGTGTTTGAGTGTGTGTGAAAAATATTAGTGTATTGTATTATTAGTGTTTATGTGAGTGTTTATTATATACACAGATATGTGAATGTGTTTGATAGGTTAAAGCCGAGGAGGCCGCTGAGATGACCAGTGTTCACGCTCCTCCACCTCCTCCAGCTCAGCCGGCTCTGCCACACACACAACTCATGCTGGCAGGCAGTCAGCTCGCAGGGGTATGAGCTCACACACACACACACACACAGGTCTGTGTGATGAGACAAACATGTAGGCCAGAGAAGATTTTAAAAACAAAATATTTGACATTTTTGCGGGGAAACAAAACAGCACTAAGCAGAAATTAACATTTTATTTATTCATTTATTTAAAGCTGCAAAGTCTCATTTTCATGTCTCTCACTCGTCAAGTGGACAATGGCTTAAGTAAAATTTACATTTTTATTATTTTTTTTAAATCTCAGCACAAACAAGATTTTAAGCACTTATTTTTTTAAATTAATAATAAATGATACATTTAATGAGTTAAAAAATGATCAGATTAAAATGTTCCATCTTGATTGTTAATGTGGCATTTTTACAAAATTCTAAATTTCTGTTATATATTTTTATTATATAAATGACACATTTTATACATGACATTTTTTTTTATTAAAATACTTTCCCTTTTACCAGTGCAACATGCAGAGACAACTGTAAATAAACCATTCATACACTGTAAAAATAATTTTTTAAGTGGTAAATAAAACAGAGATGATTGGAGTACATTTTACAAGAGATTACTATTGCAGTCGTTCCACTGCAAATTGTTTAATTCAATGTGTTACTTGCCAATTCTTTGTAATTATTTATGAAATTTACTAGCAATTTCTGAGTGAAAATTGTTTCTACACCCAATTTTTTTCAGTGTAGTTTACTTTCACCGTTTTGTGATACTTTAACTAAACTAATAGTGCAAGTTTAGGGCAAAACAAAACCCTGAAATAAACATATTTTTTATTTGCTATATTATGTAATAATTAATCTCAATGAAAACAAATATGGATGTTATATGGATACAAACACCAAGGCCAAGATTCCTAGAGAAAGCAAGAACTGATAAAACACATGCAATGTTAAATATAAACGCATCTGCCAAATGCATAAATGTAAATACATACATGGATCTCTCTCTTGCTCTCTTTCGCTCCCTCTCTTTTGCTCTATGCTTGTATTAACTAAATGCATCTACATGTCTTTGTAACTTAACCTTGCTGCGGATGCCATCTTAGGCCCTGCTTGCTTAAGAGAAGGTGCTCCAGACGCCGCCTTTTCTGCTTGGTGACGCTGTTCTTTTCTCCACCTTTTCTCTTCATCCCTCGCTCCTCTTCAGCTGGCCGCTCTCCTCCCTGCACAACAGCAGCTGTTGTTGCAGCAGGCTCAAGCGCAGCTGTTAGCCGCAGCCGTGCAGCAGTCGAACGCCGCGCATGCCGCCCACGCAGCCGCAGCAGCCAATCAGCAGCAGCAGACACAACAGCAGCAGGCCAATCAGGCAGCAGCACAAGCCCAGTCTCAAGCCAAACCTGAGCAAGCTCCGCCTCCACTTCTGTCACAGCCTATCCAGCTCACTGCCCAGGTACCTTCAGCGCTGCGGTTGTAGGTTTTTAGGAAAGTGCATTTTTGATCAGAAGCCAGATTTGCATTTTTATGTTGAAGGAACATTCCTGGTTCAATGTTTTCCATCAGCGGCATCAGTGGCATGCAGTCAGTGATAAATAGAACATTACTGCAATTTGAAATTTGTCCATTAGTTTGTAAATAAATAAACAAGAAACATGTTTACAATGGAATCATTGCATACAGCCTTCCAATACTGCATTTAAATAGTAATACATATATAAAATAAATAAAAATACTTACATTTTAAAAACCCTAATACTAAAATAACAATTGTATTATAGTTATTGTTAATACAATTTTAATATAATTGAGGAAATTTATATTATATACTTTTATACGCTCTTATATGCACTACTATTACAGTATATACACTTTCATACACTATTTAATTAAATATATAATCCTAATACAAAATAAGATTTTAATAATTTTAATATAATTAAATTATTATATTATGTTATTTTGCAATTAAATGTATTATTAAATAAATAAGAAGCATGTTTACAATGAAAGCCTTGCATTAATACTGCATTTAAATATTTAATAAACATAAATAATTTGTAAGTCCTAATACAAAAATAAGATCATTTTACTATAGTTTTTAATAAAATTAAATTATTATATTGTTTTACTGTTTAAATGTATTTAATACAATAATGCAATTTGAATAGTTTTGAAGAAATGTTTTTAAATTTTATATTATGCATATTATTTACTTTGTGTGTGTATATGTATGTGTATATATATATGTGTGTGTGTGTGTCACTTTTATTATTTTTTCATATGATGCAAATTTTTGTACAATTTGAATGCATTTAAATTTTTATAAAATATTTAAAATATGCATTTTTTGTTCCTGAGACATATGTTGCAAGGAACAAGGAAACATTTTGTTACATAGTCAGTCATTAACAGAATGTGAAATGCGACTAGAGTTAAAATATTTATTAAAAGGATCTACAACTAAAGTAAGAGATTTACTTGAGCCAGTTGTTTCTGAAGCTTGACTTTGTAGCATAACTGGGCTTTTTCTCTTATTCTCCCCACCTTTTGTTGCTCACTCTCATAAGGCTTTCTGTGTCTCTCTGAAGGACATTCAGCAGTTGCTGCAGTTACAGCAGCTGGTCCTGATGCCTGGTCATCCTCTACAGTCTCCTGCTCAGTTCCTGCTTCCTCAAGCCCAGGCTCAGCAGGGTCAGCAAGGTGAGACGCACCTGTTCACACATTATTCCATCATGCCTACTGGCTCTCTGTCACACCAATAACATTTGTGTCCACTAATGTCTTTAGTGAGAAATTGCCATTCATGCTCTTTCAGGTTTGCTTTCAACACCAAATTTGATTCCACTACCTCAGCAAAGCCCAGGGAGTCTCCTGACCACTCCACCCAGATTGGGCCTTCAAGCACAGGTAAGCAACCGAAAAGGGTTCAAACTACATTGATGTCAACCTCATTATTGCTTAATTAATTAGCAAGTGATGTCCAGTTATCATCTCAGTAATAAATATGGTTATTTTTCATTTTTTATCAGTTTTAATGGCAATTTTTCAGTCAAATAATGGAAAATGGAAGAAATGGAAGGTTGATCACATTGCATTGTAAAAATAAGTACAGTAGTCAACATTTGAAGTGGATCAAAACCTTTCATTAAAGTTGTCAATACCTGTTCTTGTCTTAGGACAACTTTGATGAACTTTTTTGATCCAATTCAAATGCTGACTACTATATTATGTTGAGAAATTGTTGCATATCATGGAGTCAGTAAGAGTCATATCATGGAGTCAGTAAGATTTTATTGGTTTTAAGTTGAAAGTCTCATATGCTCGCTAAGGCTGCATTTGTTTGTTCAAAAATACAGTAAAAACCTTAATACTGTAAAATATTTTTACTGTTTAAAATAACTGTTTTCTATTGTAATATATTTTCAAATGTGATTTATTTCTGTGATGCAAGCTGAATTTTCAGCATCATTACTCCAGTCCTCAGTGTCACATGATCCTTCAGAAATCATTCTAATATGCTGATTTGCTGCTCATAAACTTTTTTGTTATTATCAATGTTAAAAACAGTTGTGCTGCTTAATGTTTTTGTGGAAACCATGATATATTTATTTCAGCATTCTTTGGTGAACAGCGTTTATTTGAAATGTAATATTTCGAAATAATTTTTCACTTTTGATCAATTTAATGTGTGAGTTTGTTAAATAAATTAAAAATCTCACAGACTCACCAAACTTTTAGAGTAAATATTGCATACTTCTAGAAGGTTGTAGTATGCTATTATGCTAACCGTTAAAACACATTAATGTTATGTGAAAATGCATCATTGGAATATGTTTGAAATGGAAGCGCTGTCTGCCTCACACTATACCTGTGTTTGAGAAAGTAGTGTGTTTCCCCAATCTGTGCTGTAGCATCATCTTGACGACAGGCTGTGGTCATTGCAGAGGGAGAAGAGCGTGGAGAGCGCTGTGAGCTCCGCCCCCTCCTCAGCTCCGCCCATGAGCTCTGTTCCCACAGTGACAGCTCACGCCGAGGAGCCCAGCGATCTGGAGGAGCTCGAACAGTTCGCCAGAACCTTCAAACAGAGGAGAATTAAACTGGGCTTCACGCAGGTGTGTGTCTGTGTGTGTGTGTGTGATGATCTCTGATATTTTCTGTCACATAAAAATTTAACTTCAAAACTTATTTTTGACACACAGTTAATAAAAGCAATGAAATCTGTTGAAGTAATACTTATTTATTTATAAGATAAAATCATATATACAATCAATCTTAATAAATCTTTATTTTAAATACCATTTTAACACCGCTTTAATGCATTTTAATGCAACTATTATCTTTTTATGTTTTTATTGAAATAATACTTCATATATTTTAATTGTTTTAAAAACATTTAAATACAAGTTTAGTGCATTTGTATTTTGAGTAAACATATGAAACTATCATCTTTTTTGTATTTTTATTGAAATAATCAATACTTATTTATCATATATATATATATATATAATTAAAATAATTAATTATAATATGTAATTAAGGGAGGCATTCATGACAATTAAATGACAGTAGTCATTCTGAGCAGCTGTTACATTTTTATGTTTTAATTTATTTCATGTTATTTTAATACAACTTTAATGCATTTAAATGTTTAATGGATATTTACCAGTGAGAGAAGAACTGTAGCAATGTCTCCAAGATGCTTCAAGAGACCTACCTGCAAAGCTACCTGAAAAACTATGTGCAAGTGCACTGAGGGCAAAAGCTGCTTTAAACGCAAAGGATGGTCACACCAAATGTTGATTTAATTTAGTTAATAGAAGTGAATTGATAATGAAAATCCATTTATGACATTATTTTTGACAGCATCCTCATTTTACAGCATTTTTACACAAGTGCCTAAATCTTTTAACAGTACTGTAGCTTTGCAGGTAGGTCTCTTGAAGCGTCTTGGAGACGTTGCCACAGTTCCTCTGGATTTAGTCTGTCTCAGTTTGTTCTGTTTCGTCACGTCATTCCAGACAGACTGGATGATGATCAGATCAGATCTCTGTGTGGAGCACTGACTTCTTTTGCAAACAAAAATCTCACTGGATTATTACAATTAATGGCAAAATGGATGTTTGAAATGTTGAAACTGAAATTTCCTGCTGACACACTACAGCAAAAGATAGAAATAACTGACTTCAAAACATTTTTTAGCTGCTGAAAATACTAGTGTTATAATCATTTTGGCCACCACTTTATAAGGTTATGTATATAATTATGGGAGGCCTTAATTTAAATAACATTTTTTCGTCAGCTTTTATAAAAAATAAAATATTTAAAACCATTTTAATGCCCATTTTAATTCATTATTTTGGATCAGACTTTCTTTATTGACTTAATTTGCAAAAAGGAAAAGAAAATTGGAAAAAAAGGTCTAAACCCATGACGCAGATGCAAACAGTTGGCACAATGAGAAATTTAGTAACGCTATTCAATGAAGATCAAAATAAATTAGAAGCTTTGAAGGAAATGAGGATGACATAAGTAGCTATCAAAATAAGATATGTATGTGAAATGTAAACTGACCTGTCCTCAAGCTAAACTAGTCATGTCTGTATAGGGATAAATTGATTAAACAAGCGAAAGGTAACTCTGCTCCGTGTCTTCATGCAGGGGGACGTGGGTATGGCCATGGGTAAACTCTACGGCAATGACTTCAGTCAGACCACCATCTCACGTTTCGAGGCTCTCAACCTCAGCTTCAAGAACATGTGCAAGCTCAAACCCTTGCTGGAGAAATGGCTGAACGACGCAGGTGTGTGTTTCTGGCAGTTTCCTATAGCCGTTTCACAATAGCATTCCCATGTTACAGTATGTGTGTGTTTTTGTGCTACAGAAACCATGGCGATTGACAACATGCTGCCGAGCCCCAGTTCGCTGTCCTCACCTCTGCTGGGCTTCGAAGGCTTGCCTGGACGCCGCCGAAAGAAACGCACCAGCATCGAGACCAACGTCCGCATAGCCCTGGAGCGCAACTTCATCTCGGTTAGACGCACACATCAGCACATCACAGATGATTTTCATTTTCCTTCCACAGAAATTGTATTTCGTTCACATGACTTGGATCATTCTGTACAGCACACCTCAGCTTCAGGAATGACCTCCTTTTTGCTGTCTCATGATAAAAAAGAAAAAAAGTATATCGGTTTTTGAAAATGCTGATGCGCTTCTTTTGGTTTTCTCTCGGGAGAATCAGAAGTCTGCCGCAAACTAATTTATTGCAACATACAGTATAAGAATTATGTCACTACATTAAACCCCCTATACATCTGGAATGACTGTAGAGGTATTACTTAACCATTTTTACACATTGGACATATAATTAAATAATATGATATCATAGGCCAGTTAGTTCCAGAATGCTGTCTTTAGAAAAGTGTAGTAATTAGATAGTGGTTCCCAACCAAGGAAAAATAACAAATAAAAAAGAGCATAATATTGTTAGAAATAAATTATAAAATACAATGATATATAATACAGTAATAATGATGATAATGTTTGATATCTTATTAGAAATTGCTTGTAGTGTTGTTCAGTTTTAGGTCTATTTGGATAAAATAAAATAATAATAAAATAGAATGATAAAGTAGAATCCCAAAATATAAAAATATATAATATATAAAATAATAAAAAATAATATAATCATAATAATGATGCTAAGTTTTATGATATGCTGTGATAAGTCAATTTGGATAAAATAAATAAATAAAAATAATAAAATAAAATAATATTCCAAAATATAATAATAGATTCAATATTATAATAACTGCATTTTATTGCAATGCTTGCAATGTTCATTTGTAAGTTGCTTTGGAAAATAAAATAAAATGAAATGTTCTTCGTTTGTAGTCGACTTGAATTGAATAAACAAAAAAAAATATATTTCAATGTTTATGTATTTAGAATAAAATAAAATGTGATTTGTTTGTTATAAGTTATAAGTTAATTTGGATTGAATAAACAAACAAACAAACAAATAAATATTTAAAATAAAATAATACAATAAAATAAAATGTTTTTTGTTTGTAAGTTGATTTGGATTGAGTAAACAAACAAATAAATAAACAAATAAAATAAAATAAATAAAAAGCTGCTTATTGCTTTACACTGTGAGTGTAACACCAAGTAGCACTAAGAGTTGGTGAATCTAAAAACCAAACAGGAGACAAAACCAAAACTACACCCATTTCAAGATCGTTTCAGTGTCTTATACCACGCGATACGGATTCATTAATCCCTAAATTGTATGGCTGCACATGTCACAAAAGCACTGTATCACACTTCTTCGGTAAGCACCACACCTGTGCTGGTAAGACTGATGCATTTTTCTGAGGAAATCCATCAAAGATCAAGTCCAGGCAAACAGCCAATACACTTGAGGCGCTGTTTCTTTCCGTTTCTGAGTAACTCTACTTGTAAGCATTACGGTCAGTTCCTAAACGTTCTTAAGGATTCAACAAATCTGTATTTACATGCGTTTTTGAGTACCAGTTGCTCAACTGCTTCTTTGATTTATGTCATGCATTTAGTATTTCATGCTTCAACATGAAATTGTTTCGGGCTGAAACTTGGTGCAAGTGTTTGGCATGGATCATGTACTCATGTGCCTCGTCTCACCCCCAGAACCAGAAGCCTACCTCTGAAGAAATCCTGCTGATGGCCGAGCAGCTCAGCATGGAGAAAGAGGTCATCCGAGTCTGGTTCTGCAACCGGCGGCAGAAAGAGAAGCGTATAAACCCCGCCAGCGCCACCCCTCCTCTGCCCAGTCAGCCTCCAGCTCCGACGCACAAACCGCCCTGCTACAGTCCGCACATGGTACACCCATTCGCAGCTTTAGCCATTGATCTGGCCTGAAGCCATTTTGGCAGACGGCTGGTGTTGAAATGTTGTTTGGATGGTGCATGCTGAGAATGGGCACAAAATGCCGTACAGAGGAGACATGTCTGGTCATGACATGTTTGAATAATGTTTCACCATAAAATGATAAATGGACCTTTGGAAGTAAAGGAAACTATTAAAGAATGTCATGAGGAAACATATGTTTGTTAGTTAGAGTCTTTTCCCGTTTTCCCCCTAGATGTCCAGTCAGGGACTGACTACCAGTCTCAGCACAACAGGTAAGAGGAGCAGTTTGAATGAATAATGTACACTTCAGGTTTGTGGTTACAAGGACAGCCACTGAATCTTTCCTCTTGAATCTAGCTGTCAGTCCCACACCTTCTGTGGCCTGCCCTCTCAACCCCAGTGGACATGCAGCAATGAGCTCCGCCCCTTCCTCCGTGACTCCGCCTCCTCTCAGCACAGTCAGCCCGACTCCGCCCAGTCTCAGCAGCCCTGGCCTGAACACAGGGTAAGAAGCTGTTTCATCTGTTTAGGGCAGGAAAATTTTGACAATAGTTATAGTAATTATGAGAAACTCTTTGAATTTGAAATAATAATAATAATAATAATACGTATTAGTAATAATAAATAATACATTATTATAAATTATTCTAAATATGTTATTATGAACAGTAATGGTGATGATGATGATTTATTTATTATCACTGATTATTATTATTTAATCAATTATTTGTTTAGATTGTTTTAATCAAGAAAGTAATATATTTATAGAAAAATATTTGACATTCAAAAAAATATTTTTACAAATTTTCAAAAATTCAGTATCCAATATTGTACGTAAATGATTAAAATTTAATTTAATTTAATGAAATTAAACAAATTAAATTAAATTTAAAAATAAAATAATCATTATTTGTTTAGGTTGTTTTATTCAGCTAAAAATGTAATATATTGAGTGATATATAATATATGAATGTTAATATATTCTTGTTTATTATACTTTAACATTAAAAAATGTACAAAGTCTGTATCCAGTATTATATATTATACCAAGACTGTTGGAAAAAATTTATAATAATAATAATAATACTAACAGACAACAACAACAATAATAATAATAATAATAATATTTTTAACAATAAATTAATCCAAGCAATTATTCGTATACACATAATATATTGAGCGATAAAATAAAAAATTGTAAGCATTTTATTTTTTCTACTTGTAAGCATTACGGTCAGTTCCTAAACATTCTTAAGGATTCAACAAATCTGTATTTACATGCATTTTTGAGTACCAGTTGCTCAACTGCTTCTTTGATTTATGTCATGCATTTTGTATTTCATGCATCAACATGAAATTGTTTAGAAATGTTCTTATTTATTATACTTTGATATTTGAAACCATATTTGCAAATTTTCACAAATGTAATATCCAGTCTTACATAATGTAAATAATCTTAGACCAGAATTTACAAATATGTTTAATAATAAAATATATAATAATAATAATAATAATCTAAGTTGTTTCAACTATAGTTGTCTGTAGTTATTAACTATATCTGAATCATAAAATATTGTTAAAGTTAATTTATTATTATCATTTATGATACCTCTGATGTTCAAGGATATTTGCATAAATCCAGTGTTCTGCATTACGCAAAATGTTGAGATCATAAATTTGAAGTCTGTGATAACAGAGTGTATTTCTGTCAGCAGCTTTCATTATGACTATGCATGTAGTCTTATCATACTTGTTTTCGCAATGCTATCTGTATTCTCAGTTGTGTTTCAAACCTGTCAATTTTAACCTAAACCGCATTCTGAATTTCTTGCTCTTGAGTTTTTCTTTCTTTGTCTGGCTACTGTAAGTCTTTCCAGTATGCGAAAGGAACACGAACTCCACGATGAACACGGTTGCTCTTGAAATGTCACTAAAAACGCTTGCTTCTCTCTGCATGTATGAATGGCGTGTGTTTGTGGGCACGTGTAAATGACACCACACACATTACAGGAACACAATGATGGGTGTAAGCACAGGAATGAACCAGGCCCTCATCAGCAGCAACCCTCTGGCCACAATGCAAGGTTTGTCATAGTGAGAGGATGCGAAAAAGATGGTTGCATGAAAGTGTTTTGATAGAAATATATGGAGGAGAACATATTTAGAGATCAGTTAGAATAACATGAGGGAAACCTTCCCATCATTCATCATCAAAGAGCCTTCCGCTATACTCTCACCGCATATTCATCACATCTTCATCCTCACTACTGATGTGTGTTTGTCTGAGTGTGTGAGAAGAATTGTGTTTGTGTACCTTGTCTGTCTTTTTCAAAAAGCACCTGCCATTTCTAGACCCTTACTCATCATTGAACTTTCATCCTAACCACTTAAAACCCTTTGCCACCAACACAGTGCTGGAGCCGATGCACAATCTGGAACCCCAAAGAACAGGCGGCTCCGGGCCAATGTGTTGCCTCGCACAACTACTTCAGTTTATATACTCCAGTTTATTTTACCTGTCTGTCTATATCTCTGTCTGTAAAATAATATTCTTAAATATTATATATTACATAAATATAATATATATATATATATATATATAGTATTATTAAGTAATCACATTTCATTAATAAAAATCATGTTAACTCAAATCTATGAATACTGTTTTTTATAAATATTTTTTAAAAATGATATACCATTTAAAAGTTATATAAAATATTAATAACATTATTCAGTTTCTTTTATAAAAATCATATGTGTTTTTTTGCAAAAACAATATGCCAAAACAATACTTTTATTCAGCAGGGATGCATTAAAATGATCAAAAGTGACAGTAAGGACATTTATAATGTTACAAAAGATTATATTTCTTGTTCTTTTGAATTTTTAATTATCAAATAATCCTGTTGAAATGTTTTTTTCTCAAAAATATTGAGCAAAAATTGTTTTCAACATTGATAATAACAAGAAATGTTTCTAAAGCAGCAAATCTGCGTATTAGAATGATTTCTGAAGGATCATGTGACACTGAAGACTGGAGTAATGGTGCTGAAAATTCAGCTTTGACATCACAGAAATAGATTATATTTTAAAATATATTCATATGCTAACCAACTCTTTTAATTTGTAAAAATATTTCATAATATTACTGTTTTTACTGTATTTTTGTATAAATAAATAAATGCAGCCTTGGTGAGCATAAGAGACTTCTTTTAAAATGTTTTTTTTTTAATCTTTTAAATTGTAGTGTATATATTTTTAGAATTTAATTTCTGCCCTTTACACGAAAGCTGGCATGATGGCATAAAGGCACTGAATTTAATTGCTTTACGTGCTCAAATACATTCTTTAAACTAATAAGACTAGTCAGTTAGACTTTGTTTGTTTGTTCAGCTCTCAGTCAGTAGTTTCCAAGCATCAGCACCCTTTTGGTGGAAAAGATTTTGGCAAGAGTGTATGTGTTTTATATGCCCTAATTTGCTCTCTTTTGTCTCTCTCTTCTCTCATCTGCTTCACAGCCCTGGCTGCCAGTGGTGGCCAGATACCCATTTCCGCTCTTGAGGGCAGTGGTCAAATGTTCCTGGGTGGAGCTGGAGGTCCAGGAGCTGGACTTCACCCGTCCCTCTTCCTAAACCACCCCACTTTACTGCCCCTGGCGAGGAGCGCAGGCATGGGTCTGGTCGGCACCCTCAGGGCTTCTCCGCCTCCTGGCGCCAGCGGCACAAGCCCAGACTCCTGCTCCGTCTCCCCCTGCTCAAGCCCCGCCTCATTCTGCTCGTTAGGCAACGCCTCGCCGCCCCCTCTGGGCGGAGCCATGGCTGAGTGACGCCCACTCCAACCTGCTGCACTTGAGGGGAGTCAGAGGGGCGGAAGAAAGAAGACAGACAAGACTCGCCTTTTCAACCAAAGCCATCTCTCACTCCCTCCATTTCTCTCTTGTGCTCTCTCTCTCTCTCTCATTACGTCTTTTAATGCCAAAAATACAGAGAAATGAGCAGAAGAGAATAGGGATAAGGAGAGAACAGGATAACGGGGGACTGTTTAAACCAAAAAATTGACCTACATAGCGTGGAGAGGTGGCTTCAACGGAGCAACTTTGAGAATGTACATTTATTCCTTTCCAAATAGAAAAAGACAAACCTACACGAGCAGATGAATTTGAGGGCAGGGTCGAGAGCCTAAAAACTTTGCGAAGAAACAACAACGAAAAAAGGAAAACGGGTGGCAACGAATGGAACAAAGGAAGGACATTTGACAAGTGTCACTGGATGGTAGAGAAGAGAAACCAAAAAATAAACACATGTAGGAAGAATGGAAAGACAAAAAATACCAAAAACCAAAACCAAAAAATCGGAGAGAAAAGCTTTACCTAAGACTTTGAAACCTGACTTGTCCAGGATCAGATTAACTCTACACAACACCAAATACCATTTTACCATGAACCCCTTATAATTTAACCTTTTTTAACTATTTGTAAATGTATTTCTCAATCTACCTCTGCTACCAAGTATTTAGATTTTCTCATTCTTTTTCATTCCATTTTCACTTTTGATCCATAACATTTTTTTTCCTGTCAATCTCGACGCCAAACAAATTTAGAGGGATTTTCTCCACTTTCAACAGTATTACCCACAGACACTTACTGTGACACACATCCCCGATTCCCTTTCCATCACTGATCATCCATGCCTCAAACTTCGACTCACTTTTCTTGGATACCAAAGCGTTTGTCTGGCCTTTTGCGTCAGCTGAAAAGTGCTCAGATGACAAGACCTCAGACATGTCAAAAAAAAACAAAACAACCAACGAACACGAGGAGAAATTTAAAAACGATTCCCCCCGAGCCCCCAAACCCCTGCCCTCCATCCTCTCTGGACCCCTCTCCTGTGCCTCGGCCAAACCAAGAAAAGAAAGAGGAGCAGTGACTGAAGAGGATCCAAGGAAGCTCGCAGGGGAAAATCCAACAACCGAGATGCGGAGGGGAGACATGTGATGTCGCCGCTTTTTTTTTTGTTTTTAATCATTTTTCCAACTCACGGATTAAACCAAAAATGAAACCAAACCAAAACCAATGGACTAAAACTGAACTTTACTCAATGGAATGAAACCAAATACTAGGAGTGGACCACAGGAGGTGCACGAGGAGGAGGTTTTTAGAGACTCGTGAAAAGACTTGACGTGGCTTCGACCAGAAGATCATTCCTTCACCTCCTCCCTCCTTCTTTCCGTTAAGTCGATGCTTTCACTCTCCTTCCTGGACGGGAGACTATTTATTAACCTCATCGAACTGAACTTCAGAATATATATATATACATATATATTTTGTTTTATTGCTTTTTCCTCTTGGTCTGTCTGTTTATGCTGTATGACTCGTCTCATTGCTTTATATTTTTGGGATAATGGGGTGACGTATTGCCTATTTTCATATTTCGTGTGTTTCGTCATTTTGAATTGATCATGCAGGGAAGGGGGGGTTTCCCTCATCAGGCGGTTTGAAACAATACTGTGAACATGTAGCTTCCAAGTTTTGCTTCGATTGCGAATGTTGTGAAACAATAAGCCAAAACTGAAGACATACCAAAAGCGAAAACTTTTCTTTTTTGACACCAAATAGCAACCTAACCGATGCACAACGCGTGGAGAAAGACCGTATTGGTGCTAGGTCTCTTCGAGGAGAGATAGTGAGACGTGAGTGAATGTGGAAGCTCATCTCCAGCATGGAAACCAAACCGAAAGACGACCGGTAGGCCAACGTAACTTTCGCCCGGTGTGTCGGCGAAACTGTTTTTGACTACAAAAACGCGGACAAACGAGAAATGTAGAGATGGGTGGGACGGGGTGGGATGGGGGTTTAAAAGCAACTGGAAACCCAGTTGACCTTACACTTCTAGAGGGAATGTACCTGTTAGTGCTTTGATAGATTTTGTAGGGAAAAAAAATCTATGTTCAACTGCTTACTATTGCTGATGTAAAAAAAAAAAAAAAAAGGCTGTGATAAAAATAGTCCTTATGAAATGTTGATGATGATGACTTGATTTTAGACCAAAAGCTTTAAACTGTCTCTCTTTGATTTTTTTTTTTTTTTCCCTCGAAAATTTGTATTTATTGTGTGAGGGGAGGGTGTATCGATGATTTATGTTTCCAACTCTTCATCTTATTTATTGGCTTATTTATGTATTTATAGCATTCTAATTTATCGATTCGGTCTTTATTTTAATCTTCGTAAAACCAAACTGGGGGAAATGTGGGGTAGCTTCAGGAAGAAAGCAAGTGTCACTGTTTAACTGATGACAAATTTCAGATTTTGAAACCAAAACTAGCTACTAAAACTGTTGTTTTTGTGGGCATCTTTTCAAAAAATTCGTCCACCGCTTTTGAGAGATGACAAGTTTCCAAACTATATCTCTCACACTTAGTCGATGTAATTTATAGTTATGGGCTAATTTTAAGTATAACTCTCGTTCCAACGGTTTCTTTTTATTTCGATTTTTCTTCGGTTTTTTTTTTTTTTTATATGCGTTGGATGAGGGAAAAAGAGAGAGAGATACGCTTCTGCATATACCTCATGTTTGATTAGAAATGCCAAATAGATGGGAAGAAAGCTTTAAGAATTTGACAAAGGGGAGCAGAGGAGATGTTGCTCAGGAGAGGGTCTTTTTAGCATCTTTTCGCGTGAGTATAAGGGTTCACAGATTTTCCCCAGACTATCTATCGTACGTCTGGTTCAAATACGTGGTCCGGGCCACGATCAGTTTTGAAGAACAGTTGATGGCAGATTTTGTTTTCACATCGGTTTTCTATGTGTACGTTGCTCATGTGATTATTGGTTTTTGTATATATCTCTTGTGTGTCGGTGTGTGTGGACGGCTCTGCCGTAGAGGGCCCTGAATGATACCAAAGTTAAACCTCTACCGTGGGACCTCTCACATGCTAGATGCGCTCAAATGCATGGACGTTCTTGTAGACATGCACACAAAAAACTGTTCTTCAACCATTTACACCAGGAATGTCCACGACTGCATCGTTGTCATTGTGCGCAGTATGTTCTGTTGTTTCGCATTGCAAAATAGAGGTGAATCTCACATTTAAATGGAATTATCTGAATTTTCTGTCTTAGCTACATTCAAAGTAGAACTTAGTTTGTTCAGTTATTCTGAGTTTAAATTAATATCCAATGCAACATGTCATTGCTTTTCCCGTTTGTTTCTCTTCAGCTACTACAGCTTCAATCCAAAGGCAACTGATTAGGTCAACAAAGGAAGATTTTCATGCTAAAACCTCAAGAGTTGAAACCAAAGAGTTCTGCCGTAACATGTTGTCAGGAAACATGCGGATGATTTTCCTTTTGTTCTCAGAACACAAACCGCTTCTCTTTTTGACATGTGATGTTGATGACGATGGTCACTTTCGACTCTGTATCTGCGTTTTTGCGAAGATCCTTTTTCTTCTCTGTCGGTGTGTGTCTCGCTCTTACCTCAGAAGCTCTTCATGGAATTTGTAATCCACTCTGGATTTGAATCCGGATTTTGTTTCAGAACTGTTGAACTGTCTGTTACTCATCGCTCTCTGTGTGCCTGTTGTATGGGGTGGGAACTGGGTGGGCAAAGAAGGGAGGGGGCCAAACAGCCAATAAGTGTTAGGATTAAAGTGCAACTTTAGACCAAAAATGAGTCCACGTCTGGTTCTGTTTTCTCTTTTACCTTCTAAAAATGCTTGTGTGTGTGAAAATAAGGATTTTAATTCTACACTTAATTCTGGGTCCATTTCTTTTTAACCCTGGGTTAAGTAACATTTCACTCCGCTGTTAACTCTGGGTTATGAAGCTCATTTGCAGGCCAAAGGCATGCAGTGTCAAATAACATGTTGCTAGAACATCACAAGTCGTTTACCATCCAATCATAAAGTAAACAATGCCTGCCTTATTAAATATGCATACACTTTCATGAATGCAGTCACAGAAACTCACGCACTAGGCAAAATTTCAGAGGGAAATATGTGAAGTGCAGCAATGGAAGAGTTTAGTCTAATTAATCACTTTAAGTGACAGCTTCCTTACTAAAACAAGTTGCATGCTGGTTCTGTCGTGCACTTGTCCAATTAAAGTTTGTAAATATGTAAATAAGATGCAGATTTCGCAAAACCCTGACCACTTGGATTTTATTATCCAAGGGTGAAGTATGAACCGAGTACAACTTGGAACAACATCATTTATGTTGAACCATAGTTCAAATGAGTTCATTTCAAGCATGAAATGCCCAATTCAAAAAAAAAAAAAAAAAAGTGAATAGAAGTTCAGTCGACAGTTTTAGTGGCATAATGTTGATTACCACAGAAATTTCAATTTGTCCCTCCTTTTAAAATAAATAAATAAATAGAGGCTGCAGTGAGGCATTTACAAAGGACTGATTTTTGGAGGCTTTAAATACAGAAATCTGAAGCTTAAATTTCTACAAAAGCACTTACTACACATTTACAAAGCTGTTCAAATCCGTTTACAGTCATTTTGTGGTTCTAGGGTTTATAGCGTTATGTTGCAATGGTAACTAAATAGTAAAATTGTTTATAGGTTTACACAAAAAAGGTGTGATTTTATCACACTAACTTATGTCCACTTACATATTAAGTCTTGTGGCCATACTGAGTATTTGAACATTTACGGATTGGCTTCATTCACTTCCAATGCAAGTGCTTTTGTGATATTCAAGCATGCCACAAATGCTTTTGAATGAGCTTAACTTGTTCTGAACCTGTAATATTCCTGGCATAAGTGTCAGAATGTGATGGGATAGACTAGAAGCCACTTTCAATCTGCCCTCCAGTTTGTATTAACTTGCAAAAGGGATGTTGCTCAATTCTGGCAAATATATCTGACACAGTTTTATATATCTTCCTTTTTATACATTAATTATTCTTTGTAAACCTATCCAAGCTGCTTTTCACAAATTAAGTGTTTGGACAAACTGCTTTAATTTAAATTCTATCTGGAGGTAGAGTGAAGGCCTCGAAAGCCAACATAATAGTTACACTGTAGGTGAACTGTTTTCAGAGTTGCTCTGAAGGAACCATCTAATCATTATTCCACAGAGCAACCTCACGTTACTCCAGGAGGACGTATACTTGAATAACTGTGTCTTCTAAATGACACATAACTGACAAAAGGTCATTTTATGTTAGCTAAGGAATGGCTAGTTCTAAAAAGAAAGCTTTCATGTCACACCTGCCAACTGTCACGCAATGGAAATCCAGGTCCTCAGGAAAAACACATTAAGCATGGGAATGTAAGGTATTCCCAAACACTTTCAAGTTTTAACACTAACAAGCTGATGATTTCTCAGACCGGAGTCTCTAAGAACCACTCTTTTAAAAGCTGGTTATGAGGTGTTTGGAGAAGTCAGTCAACCACCACTTTTTAACATCTACAGCAGTTCTTGACTTCTTTTGCTGTGTGACGTCATTGTGCTGTCACTTCTAAAACTCATGACACATAAATATTTGGGCGTTTTAAAATCCCTAACAGTCTTTTTAACTTCTACCCGTCTACCTTTAATGAAGCACAACCTAGCTAGTCTTAAATAAGTATAGTCCACTGTGGCAGTACCATGGTACAGTAATTAATCTCAGTGGTGTTACAACAATGGATGTTGCCACTTTAAGAAAATGGGGAATTCTATTTGGACTACTTCCTATGGGTAAAGGTCATTGCAGGTGCTGGTTGATCTGAGGTGTGCATGGGGAGTACATTCTTTCTTATTAATTTTTTTAAACTTAGCTAAGTTTCTGACAATTTCATGTGTCACACTTTATTAGTGTCTGTGGTGTTATGTTGATAACTTGCAAATCTGACACATTTTAATCAAAATTTTGATAAATACATACTTATTAATATTTTCAAAATGTCCCCTGATCTTGAAATCATCATGATGGCATCCTCCATTTTAGAAAAGTCTGAATTTAGGCTGATTTGTCTGTGGTGTTACTGTCTTTTCTGGCAAAATGTTCCTTCAAATATTGGTAACACCGTAGACACACTATATTGCCAAAAGTATTGGGTCGCCCCCTTCTAATGGACAGGTTTGACTACTTTAGTAATTTCCATGAGTACAAATCTTAATGTTAAAGCATATAATGATATTCTAGGAAATTGTGTGCTTCTAATTTTATACCAACAGTTTGGGACGAGACTCTTTCATTTCTAATTATGATTGCACGCGCCTGTATAATATATATGTTCAAAAAAGAAATGATTGATTCAGTCAGTGTGGAAGCATCTGATTGGTCTCGCATGTAAACCAAGGTCCTAATCCCAGCTGAACACTGGTTTCAGACTAATAAACGCAGACCTTGAGCCAAAACTCATCACCAAACACCAATGACTTGTACATATGGGTTCAGTCATTTTAGACACTTCCAAAACTGTTGCAACAGAGATGGAAATACAATTTTTAAATACATGAATTATGTTCCCATCGTTGTTGCCACAGATTTGGAAGTGCATTTTTTTCTGTTCTAAAGAAGGGAGTGTCCCAATACTTTTGTCTATATAGTGTATGTACAAGTCATTGGTGTTTGGTGATGAGTTTTTGGCTCAAGGTCTCCATTTACAGTCACACCAGAGGTGTTAAACTGGGATTAGGACTTGGTTTTATGCAGACCAGTCAAGTTCTTCCACACTGACTGAATCAATCATTTTCTTTTTGAACCTTGCCTTATACACAGAGGCATTGTCATGTTAGAATAGAAAAGGGTCCTGTCCAAACTGTTGCTATAATATTAGAAGCACACAATTTCCTAGAATATCATTATATGCTTTAACATCAAGATTTGTACTCATGGAAATTACTAAAGTAGTCAAACCTGTTCATTAGAAGGGGGCGACCCAATACTTTTGGCAATATAGTGTAAGTGGTTGTGTCACCAGTGTTTGATTAAAATTATTTAAAAATGTAAAAAAATCAAAATGTTCTTAAGCTTCTAACATATTAGACTAATTTTAAATGCATAGCAATACATTTTATTAGAAAAAAAAACAAGCATTTTTGTAAATTCTGCCTCTCATTTGCCACCCCAATTGAAGAATGACCCTGGTAGAAAACAGCGGGCTAACATGTTTAGCACAGAGCAACCAGTTTAAACTAGATCGTTCCGTTATTGTTGTTCAGAATGTGAAGAAAACAAGGAGTCTCGATTCCCGCGTGGTTTTTCCTCGCCTATTTCTCATTCTGACTTGATTCATTTGAATTTTTGCAGACATGTTCAATACCAAGATTAACCACTAGATGGACACCAACCCCTATTTGATTTCACACGGCGATTCTCGGCATCAAACCGAATAGATTTTACTAGATTACGGGAAGATTTCCACCTGCAAAACCGACCAAGTGTCTGCGGTGAGAATTCATGTAAATAACCTCTTGACTGTTAACTTCCCATTTCGTGAGAGAACCCGGTGTGATGGGTGAGTTATTTTGAATACATATTTGAATGTGAGCTTCAAAGAGACTCAATAGTGGCTTTAAACTGTGGACCTACTACACGACAGACAAACTCATTTTTAGCATATTTAGTTACATTTAAAAGACAGAATTTATATTTTACTTCATTTTTACTTAACGTTAACGTAAATCTACGTCTAATCATAGCAAGCTATTTACATACATGAAGACAAACATGCCTTGTTTTGTAATTAAAGAAGTATTGTCTAAGTAAATTTACAAAGAAACAAAAATCAAAAAAGTACACTTTAACTATTTACCATTTTGTCACAGGACAACCTTATTACTCATATGTTAACATGGGTCTGAGGGTTTAACAAATAGGGGTAGCTCATAAAGGTTGTCCAACTAGTCGATTATTGAAGCAGACTAGTTAAAGGCTCCTAAGGAAACGGGGTGATCCTGAAACCAGCCTAATTATACAGGGTTTCTGTAAAACAGATTAGTTGACTTGTTATGCAGGCAGCCCACCAACTAGTTGTTGTTTTTTCTCACATCCCTACTAACTAGTTGGCAATGCATGTATACAGGAATAATGCAATGAACCTTAATTTGTATTGTTGAGCTTTTGTCATTGATGAAACCTTTTATATCAATGTGGAATCATATCATAATATTGAAGTGTACTATGGCAGGCATTCAGAATCCCTCAATGAGCATATAATGTTGAACGTGCTGATTCGTATAATACCACACAAAGGCAAGACATGGAAAGATATCTCACTCTCACTAATTTACTCATCCATGTCCTCCGCATTTAAACACAAAACCAACAGTTCCAACAAACAAGGTCGTTCACAGTCAAGGCCTTGTGTTATACATCAGCCGGCCAAACATGTAGGCTGGAGTATTTGCAGAGGCAAGAAAACAAGACATGAAAGACATCGACACAGTGCATGTCAGATTACAATTTAAAATGTACAGACTCTCAAGCAGTTGGCAGAATCCAAGGCTGCCTACATCCACAATGCACACCGTATCCTTCCACAAAAATATCTCAGAAAATACTCATTCCAAACCTGAATGACTTTATTTCTTCTGCAGAACACACAAGAAGATATAGAATGTTTTGACTTTCTTTGTCCATGTAATAAAAGTCAGTGGGCTCCAAAACAATATTGTACCCCATTGACTTCCATAGTACTGACCAAAAAAAAAACACTTTTTTAAACATAACTTCTGTGGTAATCAACGGATAAAAATGAGGGTGAGTAAACTGTGACAGATTTTTCTTTCTCAGTTCAACCAAATATGAAAATTTGCTGAAAATGTGCTCACCCTCAGGCCATCCAAGATGTAGATGAGTTTGATTCTTCACCCTCTGCAGTGAATGGGTGCCGTCAGAATGAGAGCTGATAAAAACATCACAATAATCCACATCCAATCCACTCCAGTTCATCACGCAACGTCTTGTGAAAAGCGGCGCGTGTGTGTTAGAAACAAATCTATCAAGATGTTTAAATTAAAACCGTCACTTCTGGCCACAATACTAGTTCATAATAATAATTCCTCCAGTGAAAAGTACATCATCTGTTGTCCCCTCACATCAAAATCCACTGACATATTTGTTATGAACTGTTTTGGAGTGTTTTCACTTGTAAACAGTACATGAACTGTGCACATTTCTCGCCTGATTCAGAGAGGCGACTTATTCACTAGAGAAAGCAATATTATATATGAGGACTCATATTTTAGCTGGAAGCAACAGTTTGAAGTTAAGAATGTATTTAATAATGGATTTGTTTCTTACAAACATGCATCTTTTCACTTCACAAGATGGACTGGAGTCGTGTGGATTATTGTGATGTTTTTATCAGCTGTTTGGACTCTGATGGCACCCATTCACCTCAAAGGATCCATTACCGAGCAAGTGATGCTAAATTTCTCCAAATCTGTTCTGATGGAGAAACCAAGTCATCTAAATCTTGGACGGCCTGAGGGGTGAGTACATTTTCAGAAAAGTTTCTTTAGTGGTAATCCTTTAAGTGGTAGATGCATTTGACTAAATTTCACAGCCTTCGAAAGGTCACACTGCAATTATATAGCCCTCAAACAAAAAAAGGCCTAAGTTTAAAAGTGTTAAATATAGTTACTTGAATCCTTTGTTCAGTAAGCCAAAGTGCGACGTAGGCATCACGGTGGCTTGTCATTATAACAGTGTTTAATGATTATGTATTATTATCTTGGCTTATATCTACGTGCAGTTGGAGACTAATGGCCATAGCAACAGACACCGCGAGGTGTTTCTCGACACTCGACGAACGTGATTGAGGTTGGAGCGTTGGCAAGCTGTCGGCACACCACAGTCATCCTGGCACTGGGTACGCAAACACATATTCTCACCCTCTTTCTTTATTTCTCTCCCCCTCACAAACCGACACTGTGTTCCTCTCGCTGCAACACACACACACACACACACATTTCCTCTGTGTTAAAAGGCAGGCCTTAGATCTCCATTGCCATAGGTAATGAGTTTTAACACAGTCTGGGTGTCTTGTATAGACTCACTCCTGGCAGCGTTTTTCTACTCTTTTCCTGTATCCTGCTACCTCCATCTTCACGCGCATTTTATACCTCGGGATATCCTAATCATTTCCAATCCCCTTCCATTTTTTTCCTCATCCCACTGTCCTCTTTCTAAATATAATCCTGAGCTTTGTTGCTTTAATATGAAACTAATTTATTTAGACTTTGAGGACGCCTCCAACCAAAACAAAGTGTAGATGTCGGTTTGAAATTTTCACTGCGTGAGTATTTCTACGAAAGAAAGATGGAAAGAGAGCGTTTATGCACGGGAGGAGGAAGAGTAGAGAAGGCGATTAAAAGTGCATACAGGAGAAGAGAGAGTTCCGAACAGATACAGGAGATGCTGTCAACACACACATGCCGTGGGCCCACATAGACTGACACACCTGCTTCAGCCTCGAGAAGTAAACACGCGTACGCTCTCGTAGCCACTGTGTCCTCTAACACTTAACCTCAACATGTTTGGGCTGAGTTCCTGTGTCTCACTGCTCCAAGGCCTATTTCCCTGTTCTCACATTTAATTCCTCACCCTCATTCCAGCTTCTCTCTCTCTCTCTCTCTGTCTCTGCCTCATAGGCTTGGCATAGCACATGCGCCCAGTCATCAAACATAACTCCTGGGCATTCTCCTTCAGTCTCTTTTCCTGGCTCTACAGGCCCCACACACACACACACACACACACATACACATACAAACAGTCTCGCTCTCTCAGGGATTGCAGTCGACTTTATTTACACCTAATCAAGTGGTCGCAGGGCACCTGGTTTTACCGCTTTTGAAATATTTACTTTGAATAGCTGGAGGGTGCCCATGTATGCGCTGCCTGACGTGTGTGTATGTGTGCGTGTGATGTATTACCGCTGCATTCTCATTGCATTTGCTTATAGGAAGGAGCTAGTCAGCGTCACAAGCCCCACGTGAGTACAGTATCCACCTGTTTTTTGAAACAAATAGATCTGTATTTCATTTTTCATCACTTTTTTGGTCTATTTCATTTATATTGCTCATACCGAGTATTAAATGTCAGCGCTCACAGCACAGATTTCCATTGAAGGAGGGATGTGAAGCATATCTAGGGACTAGGATATCATTAGCTTTTTCATTTTTCCATGCAAGTTATGAATGTCTTTTATGTGGAGAAATGGGAATATTTGCAAAAACGACTGGCAAATAAGGTAGTGCTTCTGTCCCATGTGTTAGCGAATGATTTTGTTTGATTTTGGGGCAATAAACACAAACAGAATAAAATAAAAAATAGAGGTTGTAGCCATTGCAAATCCCACTGTGGCTCTTTTAAATTTTAAATAATTTTGAATATATATTTATTTATTTTAAACAATAAATTACAACACATTAGCAACCACCTTCAGTGCCAGAAATGTCCTAGAAACCAAACACACCATAGTAACTGCATAGCAACACACTAGCAGCCACCCAGAATAGACTAGAAACAGCCTAGCAAACACATTCAGGGCCTGTAATATTCTAGAAAACAAAAACACCATAGCAACCACCCAGAATAGCCTAGAAATATCCTAGCAACCACATTCAGGGCCTGTAATATTCTAGAAACCAAAAACAGCATAGTAACTGGATAAGAACACCCTGGCAACCACCCAGAATAGCCTAGAAACAGCCTAGCAACTTTCAGGGCCTAGCAATGTTCTAGAAACCAAAAACACCACAGTAACCGCATAGAAACACCCTGGCAACCACCCAGAATAGCTTAGAAACAGCCTAGCAACCACCTTCAGAGCCTAGAAATGCTCTAGAAACCAAAAACACCATAGTAATCGCATAGTAATACCCTGGAAAACACCCAGAAAACCCTAGCAACAGCCTAGCAACCACCTTCAGGGCCTAGCAATGTTCTAGAAACCAAAAACACCATAGTAACCATATAGGAACATCCTAGCAACCAACCAGAATAGCCTAGAAACAACCTAGCAACTTTCAGGGCCTAGCAATGTTATAGAAGCCAAAAACACCTTATTAAACACTTAGCAACACCCTAGCAACCACTCTGAACACCTTATCAACATGTAGTTTTGCATATGCAAGCACCACTCCAGTTCTCTCTCTTCCACATGTAACCCTCAAATTGCTTTCCCTACCTCGTATCTTCCACCCCTTCATCCCTTGCAAACATCTATCTGCTCTTCCCCAAAGTGAAAGTGTGCTAATCCTGTTAGAAATGTGTGAATACCAGCTGGGACAAGGAGAAGCAGAGAGCGAGGGGACACCAAACAGAACAAGAGGGAGAGGTTTATGTGTACTTGAAAGAGAAAACATGGACATCAATTTGCACGCTCCTTCCTCATCGGGAATCCCTTCGAGATGTACGAGTGCGTTTGAACAGGAGATATTGTCCGTGCGATCGCAGCACTGTAAAATCCATCTCTGGAGTTGTGTGTAAAGTCAGAGGTGTGTGTTAAGAAGTTAGTGTGGCAGACGGTGGAGAGACAGGCCAAATGTGTTTCCTGAAGAGTTCAAGCGCCGAGAAAATAAACAAGTCTTTTGATCACAAAGACTCTATTCACACGCTCCTTTTCGCGCACACACACAGATGTATACATAAACTCTCTCTTTTTTTTCTTTCCCCCGATGCCCTTCCCCCTCCATTTTTGGGCTGCTGCTTTTACCCCTTGCACTTTTAGCATTTAAGCCCCACCCCTTCCTTTCTCTCTCTCCCTGACACTCTTTCCTAATCCCCGATTCCCTTGAGAATTCCTCGCTGTCGGTCCCACAGCACTTCTATATCTCTCTCAGCCTCTTTTTCTCTCTCTCTTTCTCTCAGCTATGAAGACCAGACCTCGGATGCCATAGTTTAACTGTATTTTTGAAAACCTAGTGAGAAAAATAAAAAGGTATGCCATGCCGCTGACCTTGACACCTTTAAACACCTTCGTAACACCAATTACACATGCACACACACACATAAGAACCTTCCATCATTGGTGCACAAAGCTCCCTTTGTTTGTTTGAGTGTGTGTTTGTGTGTGTGTGTGTGTGTTTGGGTTCTGCATGCGTGCATATGTGGATGTGTATATTGGGCCCCCTTCACGGGGTCAATGGGGGCCATTTACTACTAGAAATATAGTCGTGTTTGGGAGATGACTAAGAGAGGACGCTTTTGCCTGCTGAACCCCAATCACATTATCATTAGATTTCCTTCATCAGAAATGGCAGAAACGCCCCATTCTGCCGTTCTCAACAAGCTTCCATTTGTTGCGCTGTAAACCTGGCCGCAACATATATAAGTTGCTTTGATCAGTCCCTTATGGAGTTTTAATGACTGCTCATTAATCAGTACTTTTAGCTGTCAGTGATTAATCTTCCTCATTCATTCCAAATCCTCGGTTGAGTGATCATTGGCCTCAAACGTGTGGGAGATGGGATGCTAATTGCAGTGATTGTGGTGTTTTGTATAGACTTGTCAGCGGGTGAGAAGTTGAAGTAAAGGACAACAGGCTGATTTGTTATGACATTTATCTTGTTTCTGTGTAAGACAAGTAATTTGATACAGCATGACTGAAATTAGGGATGTGCCATAAGATGCAGTCATGCATAGAAATAAAGAAATTGGTAGTTGTTTGAATTTGTTGGTTATATAATTCAAGGTGTTAATTCAAGCCTAATCTTGCTAAAATCAATTAAAGCGTGCCTTAAACTCCCATTAGACTGTATTCGCACTTGATTTGATTGCTTGGTCTAAACGTTTATGTCCTCGATTCTCTATATAGTGATCATATTGTAAAGCATTTTATACCCGGTGGATTACAATTATTTATGTTTGTTTTTAGCTGTTAATTAATGCCATGTGTTTTGTCTTTTTTTGACAGATGCTGTGTTTAAATTCACCCAGTTATTTTCCCTTACTTCCCATGTAGTGAAATAACTTATCGTTCAAAAGCTTGGCATCAGTAAGATTTTTAAAATGTTTTTGAAATAAGACTTTTATACCAACCAAGTCCGCATTTTTTTAAAATCATAAATACAGTAAAAGCTGTCAAATTGTGAAATATTTTTACAAATTAAAATAGCAGTTTTCTATTTGAATGTTTTAAAATGTAATTTAATCCTGTGCTGCAAAGCTGAATTTTCAGCATCATTACTCCAGTCTTCAGTGTCAGATGATCCTTCAGAAATCAATCAAAAATGCTGATTTGGTGCTCAAAACGTTTATTTTTTTACATTTTTTAATCAATGTTGAGAACATCTGTGCTGCTTAATATTTTTGTGGGAACTTTGATATTTTTTTCAAAATTCTTTGAGAAATAGAAAGTTAAAAAGAACAGCATTATTATGTGTCTTTGCTGAATAAAAGTGTTAATTCCTTGCAAAGCGGTAAAACACATGTTGATAATAGTGGTTAAGTGAACAAGTGAGCGATTTTGGACACAGCAACAATGCTGTGGTCCTGTTCTCGTCTTCACATGATCACGTGCATGTCAGTTTTCATATTCGTGAACGCACAAAAGTTAAAGCGTTCTGTACGTCTGAGGATACAATGGAAAAAACAGCACATAAATTACCTCTTTCTTCTCCCTACAAATCCATTTTGGAGTCATCTTTATGACGTACTTACACTGCTATGTCCTTCCATCGCTTTGATATTCTTGGATTCCCAAAAAAGGGTTATTTCTGTAAGCGCACGGTTATGGTTTTCATTAAGTTACAAG